>JACEVL010000223.1:287500-375000 GCA_020284085.1 Aporrectodea caliginosa | reverse complement strand
GATGCATGGATAAAACTAAGTTTCCATTCAATAGAAGTTGCATTGATGAAAATAATCTTTCAGTAACTAGAAGCTGGATTCCTGAGAATATTTAGCAAGTTTTAGCTATTTGAAAGCGGCCTCTGTTGATTAGCCGTAATGGATAAAGTTACACTTGTAGACGAAATGTCGGTAGACAAAAAGTCTGTAGACGAGTTGTCGCGGAACTGTTTCGCATAGGTATAGGTACACCAGCAAAGCCACTGAAGCCATTTGAGGCAACGAGTCAAAATTAAGGGCTCTTGTTTTCTCTGTGGTGTTGTAATCTCACGCAAATAATTAAACAATGCCTCAAAGTTAGTCTTTGCTGCCTTTCCCCAAAATCCCTCTCAAGAGAACTGAAAGAAAGTCACTTTCCCGTGTGGTTATTCTCCTTAATGTAACTTCGGTCTGATTTGCTCTGAACATTAACTTCTCATTACCTATTAAAGATCACCATAACTTTATTTAACGTATTCGTTATAAGCATTACCTATTCAGGATCACTATAACCTTATTTCACGTATTTTTTGTAGGCACGTCTACTAACATATTTGATCTTTGCTCTGTAACTGTCTCTGGATTTAGAATGCCTGAACAATTTTGCCTGTTTAAGAATGCATCTGTGTCAGCTTAATTTCCGCACATAAACGAATATGATTGATTGATTGCTTAGAACACATACAGCACTTAGAGTCACTTGCTTTACCTATGTCGGGGTTTGGAGTTTGATTAAAGCTTAAATTTAGGCTATAGATCGTACGCATTTTTAAAAATGATAGCTTATGCCTGTGAATTTATATCCCCCGAGAGATAATTTCACACGATGGGGATAGAAATGGTTTATTTCCCGGATACTCTCTACCGGTATATGCTATACCAAGGGATAATTTTATTCATCCCCGGATAGCTTTAGGACGGATAGAATATCTCGGGACACCGGAATACTAGCCTGTCAACAATACTGGAAAAATTATGAAAGTGCGTTTGATATAACCCTATGTGTTCTATTAATTCATTATGAGAATTTATATTGCGCCCCTTCAAGAAACCTACTCAGGAGCTCTCCCAGCCCAGCTACGACTATAGAAAAAAGTTTTGAGTGATTTATAAAACTCAGTTGTGTTGATCAGGAGTAATGAACGCAGCTCTGGCGGGAGATCATTCCAGATTAAAGGGCCCACAACTGTGAAAGCTCGGCGTTGTCTGGTAGCCAAGCGCGCCCGTGACACTAAAAGGTCACCCCTCTTCGCAGAGCGAAGCACCCAACGCGGCTTTACGTCGGACACTGGACGGCAAAGATCGTGCAAGTAAGATGGAGCAAAGCCAAGAACACAGCGAGAAACCATTATAGTAGCAATGCGATAAGAAATCCGTAGATATACAGGCAGCCAATGCAACACATCACACATGCATGCAGAGACAGAGGCAAATTTAGGAAGCCGCCCGATCAGCCGATCGCAGGACTCGATAAAGTCGTCCCAGGACCCCAAGGGGGAGGCCAACAAGTATCGAACAACAATGGTCAATTCGACGAGAACCACGACAGCGTCATGAGTGAGAGAGAGAGAGAGAGAGAGAGAGAGAGAGAGAGAGAGAGAGAGAGAGACCAGAGGGAGCTGACGAAGCTGATAGTAACAGCTTCGACAGACTAGGTTCACATATTGAGAAAGGTTAAATTCGCGGAGAGCGAGAGAGACAGAGACAGAGACAGACAGACAGACAGACAGAGACAGAGACAGAGAGAAAGAGAGAGAGCAAGAGAGAGAGATAGAGAGAGAGAGAAACCATTGGGAGCTGACGAAGCTGATAGTAACAACTTCGACAGACTAGGTTCACATATTGAGAAAGGTTAAATTCGCGGAGAGCGAGAGAGACAGAGACAGAGACAGAGACAGACAGACAGACAGACAGAGACAGATAGAAAGAAAGAGAGAGCAAGAGAGAGAGAGAGAGAGAGAAACCACAGGGAGCTGACGAAGCTGATAGTAACAGCTTCGACAGACTAGGTTCACATATTGAGAAAGGTTAAATTCGCGGTTAAGGGTGACACCCAGGTCACGGACAGTGAGAGAACAGGTTATCGCCGGGAAGATGTGAGCTAGCTGGGGCAGATCAATACCCTCAAGTTGCCGACGGCACGGCCACCCAGCCAAATAAACTGTGTTTTGAAAGGGTTTCAGAGAAGCATATTAGAGGCGAACCAAGAGGAAAGAACATGCACAGCGAGAATGATAAAATGAAATTTCAAATTCTATAGTTTTTGCAATTGTACTGAAACAGTTTAATTTCAAGATATTAATCTAAATTTAAGTTCAGCTGTATATTATTATCCTGTGGGCTATACCACAGGGCAGGTCCGTTGTATTATAATAGGCCTAGTATTGTTCACAGTTTGCCGCCGGAACTCCAGATGATCAGATAATTCACCGACAGTCATGTTCAAATCACCACTTCTTGGAGCGACTCACGGGGTGATGGTTAGACATGAAGGGGTCCAGTATCCACAGCATCCATGTGAAGAGTATACTTTCTAATGACAGCTGGTTGATTTATATCGACGACATACCTTTTGGCTGAGCTCCAGCGTTTCAAATGACTCTATTGCAATGAATTTGGTAGCGACAGTCATACGCTGGTTGTCGTCATGTCGTGCCATCTCACTGCTATCACATGAAGAAGTTGTCGTAGTAGACCTCATGACACATTGGGTTGGTAATGCAGCTGATTAGAGAAGTAAACACGTTGTGACTCAGTCCAAGCGTTTGGTGTTGAACGTTTCCTGCATTTTCCAACAGTACGCCTACACTTTGACGTTGAACGGATACCCGTTTGTCAGATGCCAGAACCCACAATTGCATCCGTTTGCATAGAATCTATAATTATTTTAGTTGAGTGATGGCAGTAATAATGTGCTGTGACTCTCATCGTCTGAACCTTTATGCACAGCAGCAGTTACTGGCCCAGCAACAGCAGCTGGAAGCGTCGAAAGCATTAGGGCATCTTCATCCACACACTCTTCATTGGACACACCATCCATTTGGATCTGGTGGCATAACTATTTCAACAACTCTCTCAATAGCAGACACTGCTTCTGAAGCCTGTGCTAGGTGAACAAGCTGCTCAGTGTTATCATTGTCTCCATCTACATCAGACTTTATAATGGTGATCGCCTCAGTCAAGAAGAAAGACCTTTCTTTACACCTGAGAAAGGCATTATTGAGAAAGACATTATATATAAGGTGTGATTGCTGTGTAAACTAAAAATTCTAATTTATCTCATATTCTGTTATAAATATGGACACTTTGGATAGTAGTAATGCACTCGATGCGGAGTTTCAAATAACTCAATGAATTTCTCCATCATGTTCCCAAATGGGAACACACTACATTTGTGCTCAATGCTCCCATTTGGGAACACCAAAGATTTACTCAACATTTCTACCGCAATACATTTGATTTTTACATGCACATTTGCCATACCAGTAGCCACTTAATGTTACGCTTAAATTGTATTGTATTTTCGTTTATTTCATAACTTGCTGTCAAGACGCAACAAGTAACATCAATGCATGATTATGCAGTTATAGTATTAGAGACTATAGTACTATTATAGCTTTAGGCCTAGATAATGCACTGTTCAGCACTAAAGGTATAGTTCTAATGGGGCAAATTGGATTGGATTATAGCGTTGAGAATGAGGCTAAGCGAGGTTCACATAATTATACGCTTTAAAAATTTAAATTCTCTTACGGTATAATGCAGACGTGAAACCGGAAGCAGCGCATTTTGACAAAAACCCGAAACTTCAAAGGTGGCTGCCGAAATTTCTGCAAACTCAAGATTAGGCTAAAATATCGTTCGTGGACTATTTAGCAGTCGAAAGCTGCTCACAGTAACTAAATAACACAATCCATTATTTTATACTTAAATTCATCCGCGTGTTCCCAAATGGAATCATTGGGCGCTAACGCGTAAGCTCGTTGAGATGGGTACGATATTTGCTTGGGCGTTGTGGGTCCTTCTCCGCTGTATACATTGCCGATAATACTGCCCACTCAAAGCAACGATTGTCTTCGTTTTGCACATTAACAATTGTTCTCGGAGGTAAGTATTTAGGTGTAAGAAAGTAGCTCTGTGCACGGTATGGTCTATATCCCGCGGTACCAATGTCCACTGCCACAACTCACTTCACCCTCCAACCAGACCCCTCACTTGTAGAACCCTCTAGATGCTTTAGAATGTTTGACTCGGCCGCCTTTACACCCTTATGAGGTTCACCTGCAATGAGAATTGGGGTTGGCGGATACCTGAAATAAGCCGGTGTTGTAGTGATATTGCTGGCCTGGTTTTTGTCTATTTTAGGTCCTAGCCTTTCAAACTCAACTGCTAGCATTGTTGAGTATTTCATTCCTAATCAGCTCTTCGTTTAGAAGCGCTTCGGTGTTTGATTCCATGGCACTCAAGAAAGCCAATGGATCTCCCTCTAATCCATGACCAATTTGTATATACCACGAGGGACCAATGTGCGGTAATCTCTCAGAAACCGATTGGTGAACTCTTTGTGCAGTAGAAGGGACGGCGGCCCGTCTTTATCCTTCTTAGATAGAAGGGTTCAAACTGTACCAGAAGGGCCGTACGTTTTGCCCTCTACGTATTGGCACTGGCTGAACCGGATTCGGAAGAAGCGGCTTCAACAAGCGCCGTTTGGTTGCTTCCGGAATAGGCTCATTCAGGATGTTCTGCACGATAGTTCGGAGAGCCGGAAGCCCGGTAAACTCAGCTAACAACTGCTCAATATACTCATCCATAGTCTATGATGCCATTGATAGAATTTTTTTTAGTAATATCTCAACCTAATCCTCTCTTCAATTGATTTTTCAAGCCCAATTATTCAACTGAAATCAGTTACAACAGCTCCCACTCGTCTTTAAGGTCGCATTGGAGCTCACCGCGCTGATGTCTTAACTTTGCATTATAATAACCACACCCCTCACACAGCGATATTAATGTCCTAACACCCTTCCCACACTTAGAACATGGTCTCGTTCCACCACCATTGCGAAAATGCGAAGTCGCGCTAAATGAGCAAAACAATACTTTAAAATACATCTACGACAGCAAAGAGTTGTTTTACCGAAGAGTAAGCCACTTACACGACACGTATTTTCTCCACGCATTGTAAACTCTGTATATGTTTACGTATTCATTTGTTTAATAGATTATTATCTGACATGCAGGTTAACATTTAGAGTTGTGGTAACCACGCGTTTGACCCAGCCTCTTGGTAGGGTGCTCGGCTAAACCCCAAACTGTGGTGTGTCTCTAGAAATCCTCTTCCTCCAGAAAATGTATAACTTAGATAACACTAGTTTGGACTTCTGGGGGTATGATTGTCATGTTTTTGTGCAAATTGCGCTGAAACTCCAATACTGACTTCTACTAATGACGTTAAAAGCTGATGCAGGTTCGTCTAGGTGTGATTGTAAATCCCAGATGGTTATTTTACAGCGCCTAATCTCTAAATGTGTTGCAGAACGTCGCCCTGAGTTTGGTGATTATTGGCCGCTGACAGAACAAGATATATACATTCTTGAGGTCAACCAACGAACTTTGATTGACCTCCTGGATATCTCTGATCTCATTCCGCGTCTCTATTCTCATAAAGTCGTTAACAATCAACAAAGAGACTTCGTGGCGTCAAGGACAGTTTACCACAGAAAGAACGAGGCATTGCTGGAAATACTGAGAAGAACTAGTCTACAAAACTACAAGGAAACGAGCGATTGTCTGCGTTTATCGAACCAAAGCCACATCGCAAATTTATTCGAAGGTAAGCGCTTGAGTAGTTTAGAAACATACAGTCACGTTCGTTCGATCACTAGACAAATGGCAACTGAGGCCTAGTCATGCTTGTCCAGTTATTATTCAGGGGACATAAATATCTCTACATCAAATAATGTGAAAATTTAACCCTACTGAGTGCCTGTGAGAATATACACAGTAACTATTTTTAAAATATGTATTGCCCATCGGTAGGAATCTGTTAAAGATCTCTTAAAGAAAGATACTGATGTAGAAAATTCGACAAAGAAAGAAATTAACGTATTAGAACGAATGTCAAAAGATTGAGAAAGTGGGCCTAAGGGACAGAAATATAGACTTAAAAGTTTGCTTTCATAAGGTTCCAAATATTACTATTAGACCTGCTCACATTTGAGTATATCCTGAATTTTTTAACGAAATAATCAGTGTTGTAAAGTAACGAAGTAAAAGTAACGCGTTACTGTACTTAAGTAAAAGATTCAGTACTTTTATTTGTAACGAAGTAGTACAAAACGGAAATACTTTTACTTGTAACGAAGTAACATTTAAACCATTTTTGGGTACTTTTACTTCGTTACAATTTACGTAATATTCGTTACCGCGTTCGTTACTAAGAATTGCGCTATAACATTATTTTAACAAAGGGAGAGGCTGAAAGAGCTAATATCGCAGCGCGAGCGCGATTGGAAATCATAGACTCGTATATTCATAGACTCTAGCAATTTCTAACTGTGACCAATTATAGACAAGCCTCAACCAAAACATGTGACTTGTGGCGGTAGTTCCTGCGCAACTTGGACAATAAATGTGAAATTGTCTTACAAAAAGTGGACATTGTTTGCACTGTGGCACATTTATTAAATTTATCCCTGAACTCTTTCAATTATCCGTTTACAATTTGGAACATCCATGGCCATATATGCAAATGACTGCACATGTTAACGATGAAGATGATGCTGCAGACTTCTTTACGAGGAAGAATACAATTTTGTACAGCATTGCAGCCTGGCCTAGTTTGAAGGAACTATTTAATAGATCGAGTAGGCCTACTCCAATTTCGTGCAAGTGCAGCAGGTAGACTCCTTTTCTTTAGCTGTGCCAGTTTAACAATAATAAAAATAAACGCTCTGGATTGAATGCATTTTGAGAAATTAGTCTTCTGGGAAGTAAAAAATTAGGTCAAATTAAGACTCAGTACTTTTACTTTTTACTTTAAAAGTATTATTTGGAAGAATACTTTTTACTTTTAAGAAAGTAACTTTTTTGAAGAGTACTTTTACTTTTACTTAAGTACATTTGCCCGATACTTTTAACAACACTGTTGAAAACCAAACTTTTCATTCTATCCTGTACTACAGTTTCTGGTCCTATACTATTTCATGACCATTGACCACCGTCGAAAACGATTTCCGCGTGACACGATTTCTGATTAGCCATCGAAAAGGACCAAATAACCTGCGGTTCATATGGGCCTGTGAATAAGCTAATACTCTGTAGATATGAGAAACGTTGAAGGCTTAATATATTATCTTACTTTTGGGACGTCAGGCTCATTGAGATCATAATTCACTAAAAGATATTCTGTGGTTTTCTCTGCCAGCATTCTGCTAAATATTATAAACTCGGCGTTCTCTACAATAATTAATTGACAATTCTTATTTTCTTAGATTATGCTCTGAACTTTGTTCTTGTATCGCTCTTAGTCCCAGTCTCTGTAACACTATTATCACACTTGCGTTTCTCTCCCTTCGGGCATGACTAAGTTCTCAGTAATCCGGACAAGCTTGCGACATAATATTTTACAGAAGATCATTTGAACATGCTTAATGATGCATAGCCATTTTTCCGGTAAATTTTTTAATACGATGGCAGACGACGAAGGAGGCTGCGTCAATAGCCTACTGGAAAGTAGATGCACATAAATTATGCTAAAATCCCGATTTCTTTTTTCTTTTGTCTTTCTGAATGTAGGCTAGATAGTAGTCCTCTCAGGTTAGCAAAATATATTCGGAAATATATTAAGCGTTGTTAATTAAACTAACTTTTCACTGTGGTTTGAAAGCCTCTCGTTGAAGCTATAGATCTCAATTTCAAAAAACATTGGGTTAAATGTGTTGTAGGAGACGTTGACGAAGATTACATTGCTAGACTTATTACACCAAAGGCAGATGAAAACCGCAACAAAAGTGTCAGAGGATTAACGATTTTAGACGAGAAACTATTTGTTGCCTTTGAGACGAGTAACATAATTGAAGTTTTCACAGTTAATTCGTATATGTCAAATCATGAATCGGTGGTGGTAAAAGATTTGGTGGATCCAGGAACCATTGCTGCCTGCGTAAAAAATAGTTGCTTATATGTAATAGATCAGTTCACCAATTCTAGAAAGAAAATATTTAGAGTCAAGCCAGATGGAACAGTAATACAGATTTGGGAGACGGATGACGATGACAAAGGTCGGATTTCAGTCAATCGTGATGGCAATTTAGTCATGACCGCCTATGACAAAGGAAAGGTGAAGATGTATTCGCCAGATGGCAAATTGTTAAGAGATAAGAAAATAAATCTCTCGCGAAAGAAAATAACTCACATATTTCATGCCATTAATTTGGCCGATGGTAACTTTATCATAGCCCATGGCATCTACAAATCTAAACTACATCAAGTATGCAAGATCGATGGTAAAGGAAACGTTCTAAAATCATTTGGGAATGAAAAAGGATCAGGTGATGCACAATTAGATTGCCCTGCTTATTTGGCTGAAAGAAACGACGGATCCATCTTGGTGGCTGATCAGGGCAATGACCGAATAATTCTACTAAATTCTGAATTGGAATTCGTGAAAGAACTCTTCACAAAAGAGAATTGCGACGTAAGTCATCCAGGAGTCATGTTCGTATATGAGGAAACAGAGCCTGCGCTGCTTTTCCTTGGTTGCAACGAAACACTTAATTCTGGTGGCTACGTATTGGTCTTGAGATTAGACCAATAACACGATTGAACATCATTTTTTATCGAGCATTTTGTGTTGTGTTTAAGTTACAGTTCGACTGTATTTCTGATGCTTATGATGCGTTTCTTATAATTATGTTGGTGCTGATATCATAAATTAATAATATGTTTGTTTGTGTGAATAAAAGAATCAGTCAATCAAATGGTTGGACAACGCTGCGGTAACTTGAATAAAACAGCCCACTAGGTTATTAAAGTTTGCAAATGGATCCTAAATCGTTTTGGAAAAACATTAAGTGTAAGCTATACGTCGACGACTTGTTTGTGCGTGCATGGACCAAGACCGGTACCTGGTGATCCTATTAACTCATATATGCCAGCCTTATAACAGCTGAGTCGATGTAATTAACATCCAATTAAATAGTTTGGTAACGTTACAGAAACATATTATAAGCAATTGCTTAGACTACGAAAGTCTGCGCATCCTTATAAAAACGTTCTGTCAACGATTTTAGTTTATGTTAGACCTAGGCCTATATAACTTTAGACGACTTCTTTGCAAAGGTACACACCTACATAATTATATAGGCCAACATACATACATAGACTACAAACATAGAGCATACAGACATAGGCTTACAGACATAGGCTTAAATGAATATATGCACACATAACAATTGCACATAATTTTATAGCCTACAATTTATAGCCCATGAACAACGTTCTTTTACGCGTTAAGCTTTACATACGATTTTACGTCAACCATCTGCTCAAATCCGCGATTTGTGTTAACTGAGGAGTGGACAGCGTTAGAAGAGAAGTGGCATCATTCTGTGTGATGATGCAGTTATGTGTGATCAGCATGACATGATCCATGGCTTATGGCGATGGTAATCACGTCGGTTGCGTAGAGATGGAATGTTATTTAAGGACATTATTGGTTTCAGCACCCTTCCTTGTGGAAAGCCGCATGTGACCGGCGCACTGGTGGCCAATGGGTATTGAAAATGCGGTCAGAAGTAAGTAAGTAAGTAAGAATATTCTTTATTGAGAAGCACTAGCAAACGCACAGCACTGTACATGGCAAGATTAATACATTCAAACAAAAACAAACTAATTTATATATTCAAGCAAAGAATTGAATGGGAGAAGTTATTTTATATCAGTGGAACCTAGGGGAGGAAGAGTCAGGGCTAGTCATAGAGGGAAAATTAAGAACTGAAACTGACTGATTTATTGAAAACAGAAGGGAGTTTGTAAGAAGATTAGGAACCAAGATAGGACTGAACCACTGATGTAAAACGATGTTAGCAATCTGCCGAGTAATTTATCGTGATCAACTGTGTCAAATTTTAATGAGAGGTCTAGGAGACTGAGCATTGAGCAGCATGACCTTAACCGGATCTACCGGAGTCAGTATATGGGAAAGTAATTTTAACATATTCGGTTGAATGGAATTGTCAATTGTCATATTGCTGGCTGTGTAGATGCTTGCTCTTTTCTAGAAATTTAACAAAATGCCGGCGGCACGAAATAGAGTATCCCCTAAGAATTATATCCCCTTAGCAAAATGAAGTATCCCGCCGGATGTATCTGAACGGGAGAGACTATCCTTCTTTGTGCAATAGTAGGCTATCTCCATGAGTCGTACTAAATTATCCCCATTAAAAAGTATCCTCCTGCAACTTAATTTCAAATTGTGCAATTTAAGTAAATTTAGAACTTTGTCAGTCGTAGTCATGGGTAAAGTCATATGCTACTTATTGTAGGCATATGTGGGCAAAGATTCCATTGAAGCCAATGAACCTCACATTTATCTCTCTCTCTTTCTCCTTCTCTTTCTCTTTCTGTCTCTCTCTTTCTCTTTCTCTGTCTGTCTGTTTCTCTCTCTGTCGCTCTCTGTCTCTCTCTGTCTCACTCGGTCTCTCTTTGTCTCTCTTTGTCTCTCTCTGTCTCTCTGTTCTCTGTCTCTCTGTCTCTCTGTCTCTTTGTCTCTCTGTCTCTCTCTGTCTCTCTCTGTCTCTCTCTGTTTCTGTCTCTGTCTCTCTCTCTGTCTCTCTCTCTTTTTCTTTTTCTCTTTTTCTCTTTCTCTCTCTCTGTCTGTCTCTCTCTGTCTGTCTCTGTCTCCGTCTCTGTCTCTGTCTTCGTCTCTGTCTCCGTCTCTGTCTCTGACTCTCTGTCTCTGTCTCTGTCTATCTGTCTCTCTGTCTCTATCTCTGTCTCTGTCTGTCTGTCTCTGTCTCTGTCTCTGTCTCTGTCTCTGTCTCTGTCTCTGTCTCTGTCTGCCTGTCTGTCTGTCTCTCTCTCTCTCTCTCTCTCTCTCTTGCCTGTGTACTCTAGACTCTTAGGCAAGTTGTGACATTGTCTAAAAGTTAGCCGATTCGCAAACGTTCGTCGTCTTCAATGCTATAAAGACACAGCGTTATGAAGACAGACTACGGTGCTAATTGGATGACTTGGTGGCTCGCGCTTGATATCGGTCGTTTCGTATATATAGGTACACCAGCAAAGCCATTGAAGCCATTTTGAGGCAACGAGCCATTTTCAAGGGTTCCTGTGTTCTGTATGGTGTTGTAATCTCACGCAATAAGCCTATTTTTGCATTTAATTGAGAAACCAGTTTTTGTTCGTTGTGTCAGCCTGTTATTGTCGTTTAGGCATAGAATTATTATTGTCATTTAGGTCTGAAGTTAAGACTTGCTAATGTCGTTTAGGTCTTAACTTAAGTCTTGTTAATGTCGTTCACTTCTACGCTTGATTTCGGTCCTTTCGCATCTATGGGTACACCAGCAAAGCCGTCGAAGCCAATTGAGGCAACGAACCAATTTCAAAGGCTCTCGTGTTCTGTGTGGTGTTGTAATCTCACGCAAATTGAACAATACCTCAAAGTTAGTTATCATGCTGCCTTTCCCCAAAATTCCTCTCAAAAGAATGGAAAGAAAGCCACACCCCCGTCGTTATTCTCCTTAATGTATACCGTCGGTCTGATTTGCTCTGAACATTAACTTCTCATTAGGTCTACCTATTAAAGATCACCATAACTTTATTTAACGTATTCGTTATAAGCATTACCTATTCAAGATCACTATAACCTTATTTCAAGCATTGTTTGTAGGCACGTCTACAGTACTGACATATTTGATTTTTACTCAGTGACTGTCTCCAGATTTTGAATGCCCTGAACAATTTTGCCTGTTTAAGAATGCATCTGTCAGCTTAATGTCCACAAATAAATGAATTTGATTGATTGATTGATTGCTGCCTTTCCCCAAAATCCCTCTCAAGAGAAGGGAAAGAAAGCCACTCCCCCGTGGTTATTCTCCTTAATGTAACTTCGGTTTGATTTGCTCTGAACATTAACTTCTCATTAGGCCCACGTATTCAGGATAACTATAACCTTATTTCACGTACTTTTTGTATAGCACATCTGCTAATGGTATTTGGATCTCTCTGTCTCTGACAGTCTCTAGAATGCCTCGAACAATTTTGCCTGTTTAAGAATAGCGTCTGTGTCAGCTTAATTTCCACAAATAAACGAATATGAGTGATTGATTACTTAGAACACACAGAGCACTTAGAGTCACTTGCTTTACCTTTGTCTGGGTTTGGAGTTTGATTAGAGCTTAGATTTATAGATTATACGCATTTTTAAAAATGATAGCTTATGCCTGTGAATTTATATCCCCCGAGGGATGATTTCACACGATGGGGATAGAAATGGTTTAGTTCCCGGATACTCTCTACCGGTATATACCATCCGAAGGGTTAAATTTATTCATCCCCGGATAGCTTTAGGACGGATAGAATATCTCAGGACACCAGAATACTAGCCTGTCAACAACACTGGACATGAAGGTGAGTTTGATATAGCCCTGTGCGTTCTATTAATTCATTATGAGAATTTATATAGCACCCCTTCAAGAAACCTACTCAGGAGCGCTCCCAGCCCAGCCACGACTAAAGAAAAAAGTTTTGAGTGATTTATAAAACCCAGTTGGGTTGATCGGGAGTTATGAACGTAGCTCTAGCGGGAGATCATTCCAGATGGAGGAGCCCACAACTGAGAAAGCTCGACGTTGTCTGGTAGCCAAGCGCGCCCGTGGAACTAACAGGTCACCCCTCGTCGCAGAGCGAAGCATCCGACGTGCCGCTACGTCGGACACTGGACTGCAAAGATCGCGCAAGTAAAGCTGGAGCAAAGCCAAGAACACAGCGAGAAACCATAGCAGCAATGCGATGAGAAATCCGCAGAGATACAGGCAGCCAATGCAACACATCACACATGCATGCAGAGACAGAGGCAAATTTAGGAAGCCGCCCGATCATCCGAGCGCAGGCAGGACTCGATCAAGTCGTCCCCAGAGAGAGAGAGAGAGAGGGAGAGGAGAGAGAGAGAGAGAGAGAGAGATAGATAGAGAGAGAGAGAGAGAGAGAGAGAGAGAGAGAGAGAGAGAGAGAGAGAGAGAGAGAGAGAGAGAGAGAGAGAGAGAGAGAGAGAGAGAGAGAGAGAGAGAGAGAGAGAGAGAGAGAGAGCGAGAAAGAGACGAAGCTGATAGTAACAGCTTCGACAGACTAGGTTAACATGTAGAGAAAGGCTAAGTTCACGGCCAAGAGTGAGAGAAAAGGTTATCGCAGGGAAGATCTGAGCTAGCTGGGGAGAAGGATCAATACCCTCAAGTTGTCGACGGCCACCCAGCCAAATAAACTGTGTTTTGAAAGGGTTTAAGAGAAGCCTATTAGAGGCGAACCAAGAGAAAAGAGCATCTACAGCGAGAATGATAAAATGAAATTTCTAATTCTAATTTAATATTTTTTGCAATTGTACTGAAACAGTTTAACTTTAAGATATTAATCTAAACTTAAGTTCAGCTGTGTAACAGCCTACATTATAGCCTGTGAACCTGACTGCTCTTTTCATTAGCAAAAATTAGATATAGCGTCATCAAATGCATTTAATGGACATGCCCAGGATGTTAAATAATGTAATATTAATAACATGTAGGGCCATTCTCAGCAGTGACCATTCAGTAGCGCTCCCAATGCGGGTACCACGATAGTGTTTGAGGAGAGAGATGTTGGAACAGATCCAAAAACAATGGAAACACGTCAAGAGGAGGAGAGGACATTCCACAGGGCAGGCCCAATGTGTATATGATCTAGCCTGGGTCAAAGTGGTCCTAGTTTGCGGTCCAAAGAGATCATGTCGGTCCAAAGAGCGGCGGAGTGGTAGAAGATAAGCTGCATAATGAGGAGAGCGAATGAGATCTCTAAGATATTTCGGAGCAAAACCCAGCTTGGACTTGAGGACCAAAACAATCAGCATTACAAGAAGTAAATTGAGATTTAAAATTAAAACTGGGTGTGTTCGTGAATCATGATTAAACAGGACGTCAATATAATAATTATTTATATAATGTGAACGCGCAATTATGCGTTTAGCTTTAATACAGAGAGGGAAGTTGGGGGTCTACCAAAGCAAAAGTGCGGAGGGTCTACGACGACCTTAAAACGGCCCTGAAATAAAACTCACTAGAGCAATGTTCTACATGAATTGCAACCAAGTTACTCTTATAATTCTTTGCAAAAGCGTTGCCTATCTGGTGTTGAATTTTATCGTTTTAGGCATTCAACAAACTGTTTATCATTAAGTAAACAATGATCAATAAACGAAAATGTCAATGCTGACGATTGAGAATTTTCTACCTATCTGAACACTAATAAACTACTGCTATATATAGGCCAATGCATCTAATATTAATACGTTTATCTGTTTGACAACTGTTTCTAATGCTCTGGAATCGATAATGCACGATAATCGGTTGTTTGATAATCGACGAAATAAGTGAAAATTAAAGTCGATCGGCACGAGCTTCTGTTTATGCTCAGTCGACTACTGAGGTAAAGAATGTTTTGTCAATATTTTCCACTATTATAGTTTACTACAATTTTCTTTGGCTTTCAGTTGACCAGAAGTTAATTTCTGCATTATTAATGCAGTGCAAAGGTTTCAACGTTTAGAGACAAGCTGCACCGGTGACACATACAATCACCGCATCAATATTATTCAAGTTAGTCGATTCAGGGATTTCGGATTTTTAACCTTCAACTTTTCTGTGGCTCAAATCCAGTGGCTAAATTCAGCCGGATCCCACCGGATCTGAGATTCGGCACCTCGGAATTGAGACCACCTGAACTATGAGATCCGACACCTAAAAGAGTGGACCCTTCTCCTAAATTTGCCTCTGCTACAATGTGCACCTTGCTTTACACAGTTTATTCTTGTCCGAATATCAAATAGCGAATAAGTTTATATTCGCCAGATAGACTTAAGTTTGACATTTGTAAAAATTTGAAGATTCGGAAACTCTAGATAGCAGGTTAACCACTGCTGAAAACGATTTCCGAAGGTTCACATAATAACGGTGATTATATACTGTACAATACAGCCTAAGATATAACTGATAGATTACGAAAGTAGTACCATGTGAGGCATTGCTAATGCCAGAAATTGTCTCTAAGAACTTGTGGCATAACCCAGGGCAAGGTGCATAACGTGTTGCCTCATAACGACCTCATAATCAGGCACAATTAGGCTACTGCTAGGCTGGCGTTATAGAGCTATGCGTCTTGGCTGCTTCAAGCCGCGCTTATAGACGTTGGACTACAACTTTGAGAATTTTCTAATTATTTTGGTTGTTATTTCACATTTACAAGGATAAATCCTGAATCAGAATCTGCGGTAAGTTTTGGAGCAACATTAGCTTCCTTGTAATACCTTATTTTAAATTTGCTGCAATTGTTCCAGACTGTCGTCTTAATCTTCTGCTTTCCACTAATCGTACGATCGCAATGATGAACTCTGGTTCTATAGGCCTACGTATTCAAATCACAAACGCCAAGTTAAGAAATCCGTTTATTTGCATAATAAGCACATGATCCATTCAAATCGCTAAAGGTCGGTTTCTAGGCCTATAGCCCATGCGCAAACGAACCTATGCGCTGCCCGACTGGATATCATTTCTTGGTATGTCATCATGTCGTTTTGCCTGGTCGAGAACGTGGAATATGTTTTAAAAATTCGGAGCGTTTAAGTAGTCTCTGACACTGTGTTACGAGGTCTGCACTGTGCAGATAGATTTCTGCGGTGCTTACATATGCTTTGAGTCGGAAATGCAGCATCCTCTTCTCTGACAGTGGCACAGTGTGGGTCAGATATATTTGCGCCCCATGAACATGGCAGTCGCAGTTATTGACCAAGCGAAATTTATGATTGCTGTCGTTATAGTTCGGCACAGATTAAACACCAGAGTTGTGTCTCAGAAGGTCATGCTTCCCAAGTTCAGATTCTAAATGTAATTGAGGAGATTTGAAGATAATTCATTCATTAGGATATCTGGCTATCGACTCAGTTCAGTTATTTTGAAATTTCAAGGTAAGATAATTAAATTTCTTCAAAATCGAAATCGTCTTTTGTGAAATCTTCAGTGAACTTTAGGTCGAACGAAGGATTTTCTTTAAGGGAATCGTTTGAAGTAACTTCGATTTCGTTTGTTGCAACAGAGGAAGTTGAAAATGTTCGAATAGAGTCTTCTCATTCTGTTTAACTTATGGTCTCAATGTAAGGTGGGCATTTTACCTTGACTGCAAATTATTTACTTGTATCAGAATGTTGTTCACGATCTGGTGTATAACCTGAGCTAATCACGGTGTCTTCTTTGTCCAATGGCTGTTCACAGTTGTCAATAGATGGTTGGTGCGCTTCGCTGAGGTGTTGGCAGAGGGTCTTCTCGCCTTGGAAACTGTATCGGGATATCGAGATCAGTTACATCGATGTCGTCTATGTTGTCGTAGACATCCTCACCTGTAAATGGAATCATCTCGTATGCGTTTGACATCCGATGATCCAGCGAAACAAAACTCGACACTTGAACAAGATCTCCTCCACCTGTTCAAAAGCAGTCGTAAGAACCTGTAGTGCAGATACTGTGATGCGCCTCAAAGAAACAACAGTGATGATTCTAAATCAAAGTGATGTCCACTAGACTCTACTCTTTGCTTCTATTGACGTACGCCCACCATCCACCGATTTACTCAGACAGTGCTTGCTGAAAATTCATATATCGTCTCACATTCGATTTCAAGAAATGGAAAAGTTTGAGCAGGTTTCTTAATGGAGTTGGCAGATTTAATTTTGTATTAGATGTCTAGTTTGTCTACGGTCACCCACTAAATGAACACCCAAATACTTAACAGACTGAACCCACTTAATGGGGTGCGCACCCAATAACATCGGATCACTTGATTTAATGCAGGTTTTACCAAATCATATAGTATGAGACTTAGTAGGCTAGTATACTATAGATAGTTAAGGTCGAGTAAAAGTGCTCAGCTGGCTGAATAGCAAACAATCAGCAGGACTTGAAGACCACAAACAAACCGAGGGGTAGGGTGCAATGATGCCGTCCGCATAAAAGCTATTATGTGAAAGCCACATGGATACAACTAGCAACAACGGCCGCCGTAATTATGATTGCATCATCATAGCGTCTGTTCAGATAACTTAAACATAGGAAAATGTGTTTCATTTAGGCCATAGTAACGAAAGAAATACAAGGTAATTCCAGAATGCTTATAATAATCAGCATATAATTTATTTCTGAATATTAATTGGACCGGCCAACACAAGATACCTATGTTGGTCTCTTCTATGGCAAGCATTTATCCACTTTTAAAACAGTTCTCACTCGTTTGCTCACTCACTATGTCTGGTTGCCTATGTATGTATGTAGGCTATCTCTCACTTTTAAATCCGATTGCATTAGCTTTCAGGATGTTTTAGTATTTCTAATAAATTATCTGTTCTTCAATAGTTCAGGTTTCTATTCTTTGAATTAGTAAAAACAGCTAGTAGGCTATATATAGGCCTACCGGAAAACCTGTCAGGCGGAAGTTTTACATTCAGTGCAATAGGTCTATGCAGCCTATTGAAGAAAAAACACAACAGCCCCCGAAGCTATTCTTGTTTCTGTTTCGCAATACATTTTCTTTCACAATGAGGGCCTGCTGTGTTGTCAACCGATCGACCGCAGTCCGCAGCCTTACACCGACACAGGAGCTAATCGTTTCCTGAAATTTGCAGACCAACCAGGCGCATTTCCTAACATTTATTGTCTGCACCTGACATAATGGACAACTTTCATTATTCTCAATTGTTTATCATAATACTTGCCTATTGATAACAGTCCTTGCTTATCACAGTCATTGTCTCTCACAATTCTTGTTTTGCACAATTCTTGCCGATCAGAATCCTTGCCTTTCACATCACAACCCTACCCTATCATAATCCCTATCTATCACAAGCTGCACTTATCACAGTGCCTGTATGTTATAGTTCTTGTCTGTAACATTCCTCGTATATCACAATTTTGCTTATCACAGATCTTGCTTTGGCTTGATAGGAAAAATGTGTTCTTTAAAGCTATATAAAGCATTACTGTGAAGTGAACATTATAATCTGTTTTGTTTTTGATTTGTTTGTTTGTTTTAAATCTTGTACTGCTATGTTTTTTTTAAATTTAGTTGTTTGGCTATGATTTAGCCCTAACATTGTTATTTAAGTTGAATTTTCTATAAGTATATATCATAAAAATCGTCTTGCCATCAGTAAATGTAATGTGGAAAAGGGGCAGCCCTGCAATAGCGGATTATTTTATCTTTTAGGGCTGTCCTGTTGACGGCATCAGCAGATTAACTCTTTTTTAATTGACTGATTGTTAATTAATTGTGCTGTTGTTGATTCAATAAACGGCTGATTGATTGACTGACTGATTGATTGATTGATTGATATTACCATTTTTGTAAGTTGCCTTGCTTTCAAGACCATCGATTTCTTTATCAAAGGAAAAACTTTCATTCCTAAGTATAGGGTATACGTAGACATATTTTATGCTGCGTTAAATAATAGGCCTGTATCAAACCTGCAGTAATTCTTCTTCGATAAATGTAGAGACTGAGAGCCACAATAGCCATTAGAACAAAGAACATCGACACAACGGCCACCAGCGACAGCGAAACAAGAACTAAAAAAACCATTATAATTGTTGGGTGTGTGTTAAATGTATAAAAGTTTAGCTTATAATTCTAAATATTTGCAGTAGGGCCTAATGGGGGCCCGCATATCCGATGTTTATCATACAGGGCGTTCTTGCTGGCTATACAGGAAAATTAATTATTAAGACCGTTCATTAATGAATAATAATTATTAGCACTGCACTTCTGGACAGACAGAGAGTAACATAATGAGAGCGGGTCCTATTCGGCTGACTCATTGACCTCCATCAATATTATGCATCAGTTAGAGTTAGACTGCATTATTTTGTCATTCTTAATGTAATCCTCTTTTACGTTGGTACTGACTTTATGTGTGTCAATAAACGAATCAATCAAAGATTTGCGTAAATCCGTCTAAAATTTTATATGTTCTTTACTGCCTGGAAAGTCTGCAAAACTTAAGAACAGCGAAGAGCACACATTTGGTTGCAAAATTGCATCTCACATAATATGTCCTCTTAAAATCAGTCTAATTGTCCCAGAAAACACATGTAATACTGACGCAAATAATTATTGGAATAGTTGGGACCAGTGCCATCAAGTAATGCAACTGTGACGCTGGTAGCCATTTTACTATCTGATGACGTATCTTTGACATCAAGATCCTTGGCGGTGGAAAGCGTGTTTTCATGGAAAATGACTTTGGTTGAATTCCAGATAAATCTGAAGTTAGGGATGTTAGAAGCCGAAGTTTTGACTGGACCTTTGTACGGTTTGAAGAATGTTATGCAAGAAAAGTAACTTCCATTTTCTATTGAATTGGTTGAAACATGCAAACCAGAAGTTAAGGTAGTGTTCGTAGTAACCGTGTCACTATCATTTCTTATCAGTTGTGCGTCTTCGTGGTGTTGTATCCATTCCATATTTGGATTCCAGTTACCCACAGTCGAAACATTTAATCTGCATCGCATCCAGATATTAATGCCATAAGGTAATGAGTCGTAGCCGTCTGAAATGTTGCTCTAACAAACCGGATTCGATTCTGCACACAGTAAGACAAATGTTCTGCTATGATTGCCAGCATTGTCAGACATCGTTTTGATCGCCGTTAATGGCTGTCATCCCTCTAGCCTACGAGACTCTTATTAGTCATGGATGGAGCATCATGAAAACTGCTTGTACCGAGAGACGGATCTACTATGGAACTAATGAAGCTTAGGGTCTCAGGGCCCCGAAGACAGTATGAAACTGATGATATCTTATTACGAATATGATATCGACCCACAAATTAGTAAACTAGTGTCATCAATTCAAAGAATATTTTTATCTTAAGAAATCCCAGAACACCGAAGAAAACACTTCTTCTAAAATTCAATGCGCAGAAGTTCTTCAGCTTATATGCGAGCAACACCTAATTGATGTGTTCCCCAATTTTACTAGTGAGCTTAAGCTGTACTTGACAATGCCTATCACGAGCTGTGAAGCAGAAAGGAACTTTTTCAAAGCTATCCTTTAGAAAGAACATATCTCGGGCTACCATGACTGAAGAGCGATTAAAATTCTTTTGCATAATATAGTCTATACCAAATGACATTGCAAGGAAGCTATCATTTGACGAAACAGTACGTGAATATGTTGCCAGAAAAACCAGAAGACTATTTAGTAAAATGTAATATGTTTTCTCACAAGTGTCTTCCGTGTCTAGTCTAGTAGTTGCAAAGGTAGACGGAAATAATCTCTCCCAGGCATAATCCCCCGGATATTATCCCCAGGCTAGGATATAATTACCTCAACGTCAGCCAAGTAAGATGGATAAACCTATATATTATGTCCAATAACATCGATATGAATATTTTAGATTCTACTGAAACATTTTGTTATACTAGTTTGCCGAAATTTGTTCAAAATTGTAACAAGCAGCGGCAAAGTAAAAATAATATATTATTGGTCTAAGAGTACATCAAATGTGCCTCATAGCTGTAGTGCCCATTTTGGGCACAACATTTTAAAATGTGTCCATGTCCGCGCAGCGTATTTCGATGGCTTTTGTTCCACTCGGAGACATAATAATATATTATTTTTACTTTGCCGCTGCTTGGATTATAGTAAAGCGTTTGACTGTATTAACCATGAATTGATGTGGATAACTTTGGTAGAAATGGGAATACCGAAACACTTGGTACAACTTCTTAAGGGATTGTACGAAGATCAGATAGCGGTGATAAGAACAGAATATGGAGATACTGACAGATTCAGGATAAAGAAGGGAGTACGGCAAGGTTGCATTTTGTCTCCTTTTCTATTTAATTTGTATGCAGAAAGGATAATGAGGCATGCAGGTATGGATGAAGCTGAAGAAGGAATAAAGATAGCGGGAAGAACATTGAACAATCTGAGATACGCTGATGACACAACACTATTGGCCGGCAATAAAAATGATTTGATAGAATTAATAAGAAGGCTTAAGAGAGAAAGTGAGAAAGCAGGACTCTATTTCAATATAAAGAAAACAAAGATCATGACAACAGAGGAGGAGGATAGTTTTGTAGTAGACAATGAGGAAATAGAAACGGTAACAAGCTTTACATTTCTGGGATCAGTAATAGAAAAAGAAGGAAAATGTGATATGGAAATAAATCGTAGAGTGGCGATAGGAAAAGCTGCAATGAATGGTCTGGAAAAAATATGGAAGGACAAACATGTCAGTATAGACACAAAAAAAAGATTGGTGAAAGCTCTAATCATACCAACAGTAACATATGGCAGTGAGACATGGACATTGACTAAGAAAACGAGAAAAAAGATTAACGCATGCGAAATGTGGATATGGAGGAAAATGCAGAGAATTTCATGGACGGAGAAAAGGACTAACGAATGGGTGCGCAGGGATATAGGAATTGAGAAAGAAGAGACACTTCAACAAACAGTGCTAAGAGCAAAGTTGAGGTTCTTTGGACATATCATGCGGTCAGACGGACTGGAAAAGGAAATGATGTTAGCATATGGAGAGGGAAGGAGAAAACAAGGACGACCAAGGATAAAGTGGATGGACGAGATACATGAAATAACTAGAATGAATTTGACAGAACTGAGAGATGCGACGGCGGACAGAAGAAAATGGAGGAACTTGATCATGACGGTCGCCAGGGTTCAAGGAACTGACAGCACAAGGTAACAAGGTAACTGAAACATTTTGTTATACTAGTTTGCCGAAATTTGTTCAAAATTGTAACAAGCAGCGGCAAAGTAAAAATAATATATTATTAGTCTAAGAGTACATCAAATGTGCCTCATAGCTGTAGTGCCCATTTTGGGCACAACATTTTAAAATGTGTCCATGTCCGCGCAGCGTATTTCGATGGCTTTTGTTCCATCTCGCCGACCATTTGTTCATTGTAAATTTAAGTTTAAAAGTGAACGACATCGACAAGACTTAAGTTAAGACCTGTACGACATTAACAAGCCTTATCTTTAGAACTTGATGACAACAACAAGTCTTAAGTTTAGACCTGAATGACGTTAACAAGTCTTAAGTCTATACCTTAACGACATTAATGAGCTGGCACAAGGAACAAGAACTGGGCAGTTAAGGTTTATCAATTAAATGCAGAAACGGAATAATTGTACAGAGGGGGCTTATGTCCGAGGGGTTATGTGACCGGGGGAATTCTATCCTGTCTCCATAACAGTTCCAGCTTCAGAGACTTAAAAAATGTAGATCCGCCTCTGCTTGTACCCAGCGTTCTAGACGTAAGAAGAGCTATAGGATAGAAATGTTTTGCAAATTGCCAAAGTACACGAACACAGGTCAAACTTCAATGTTGCTGGTATGTTGAGTACGAGACAACTGGGGACTCGTGAGATATTAGTTTACTGATCCCAACATCTTCTCAGTTACCTAGCTGGGGTGGTTAGGAGGAAAACTAAGGAGTTGAACCCCAAACCTCCGACAACTAAAAACTGCTTGTATCCACCACCAGCTCCACAATGAATGCAGCTGCTGCATAAAAGAAGTAACTTCAGCAGAGAATTAGCTGTGGCATATAATAGGGTTGGCTAGGAACATCATATTATAATTATGTGAACAGTGTTATCTGTACATTATGATTTATAATAGTAGGTTACATAAAGAATCGATGGTTGTAACAAACCAAAGGAAAAGACAGCAATGCACTACTGAGTTATGACCAATAGATCACGCTTCCGCAATTCAGATCATTCATTGGTCACCGTCTAAGCATATTATGTCTAATAAATCAATTGACGACATTGGGCAACATAGTTAAAATAGGAAATACTCACCTATGACTATAAGTTGTGCGCTACTTTGAACTGCATCTTCGTTTTTGAAGCATGTGTAGAGTCCAGCGTCGTTTAGATGGGTTGTGTTCAAATATAAAGTACCGTCTTTATTTAGACCAAACCGAGCATCAAAATATGTAATACTTTGGTTGCCAGAATTTTGAAGTATCACCTCCGCTCTTCGTCCTGCTCGCGTTGCAGTCCATCGATTAACCGTCTCATTGTGTTTCGTTTTACACTCCAGTTCCATTCTTTGTCCAACAAGGACGGCTTTGTTAAGAGGATAAACTTCGAGGCTGGAAATAACTGAAAATTAAGAGGCATATTATAAGATTGCAGCAATGCATTAAAAACAAGTATATAGGGACCGCCCCTATAATTGTCAAAAATCAACGATTGTTCATGGATAAGAAGGCGTCTGCTTGACGTAGAGTGGAAATCAAACTCTTTGTCACGCGGCCAGTAGACCTACTGGTTTTCATCTGCTAAAGTAGGATGAAACATAGTCTAATTATTGAGCGAACTGCAGAAAGTACCCAATTAATTATGAGTGTCATAAAAGACATAGGCTATATTTTGTCTTTTATGACATTTGTACACTTGCAGTCTAAGAATCTCGTTGTACGATAGGCTGTTTTTTTACCAACCAATTACAACTCTCATCATGAATAGCATCGCTGTGATCAACATGATTTTCGAATAGGCAACAACTGCAGCCTACGATCAAAATGATTTGAACGCAGAACCGAAATTAAGTAAATCCGTAATTGCAAACTCTAATATCCTCAACTATCACATCACTGCTAATGCGAGCTGAGCCAAGTGCAGCAGTCACTCACTAAGAGTGTTACGCGAAGCCTAGGCACGGTATGAAATAGCCATGTCTACCGTTGTCTAGTTGATTATGTAAGCTAGTGGCGTGGAAAGATCTGTTTCATTATGTCGTCTAAATAATATACATCATACAACCTTTTACGTCGCTTTTGTTTTAATCAATCCTGCGAAGTTTAGGGTCATTTCCCGTTTTCCCTTATCAAGGCTTATAGCCTTCTCTTTCGTCGTAATTGGGTTGGAAGCGCCTCCGAGTAGATATCCTGTGAACGAGCTAAGCGACATAGGCCTACGTAATACGTAATATCCTGAGGTCTTTACATAGGCATACACTCATTCAGTAAATATTATATTATATTTATTGAATGAGTGTAGGTCTATGCAAAGACCTCAGGATATTATCTCTGGGCGAATAGGTCAGCCCGGATTGGAAAGTTTCCCTTACCCGAACAGGCCAGAGGATTCATCCTGCGTTGTAGCAGTCTGGTTGGCTAAGGCCTTCACCACGCATTCTCAGTGTGCAACTGACCGTATTAGTGTACATTTGTATTCGGTTAATAGTATGTTCTATTCTTTTGGATTACTTGCGGACGAAGATTCTTGTGCCAAGATTATGCTTAATTTTTTCACTCGTGTTTTGTAGAACAATAGGTTAGACTTCACTGTGTGAGTTCGCATCCATTCTGCTGGACTATCTCTTGAAGAACTGTTAACAACTGTTGGATTATCTGATTATCTGAACAAGAGAACAGTGGCGGCCTTAGACAGTCTTTTACAGTTTTGTGCTATAGGCAAGAACACAATTCCGTCCCTACTCAAGAATTACATCCCTTTCACGGAAGTGACTATCATGTATTTTGCCAGAATTTGTCGCCCCTTGAAAATGCCCCTCTAGGCCAGCGGTTTTCAAACTTTATTTTTATTGTACCCCAGGTAAAAATTTTTAATTTTGGCGTACCCCAACAAGGTCAGATCAAAAACAACATGCGAGCGTTATGTCCCCTTGCAAGTAACAACTCCTTTTAATCATTGGTGCAAACCGGGTATTCGTTACAGGTAGAAAATTTTAAAAGTAATATAATTTTAACTTAAGAAAGTAGTCATATGAACAAAAAGGAAAACTAAAATTACTATTAGAAAGTGTTAATGTGAGCAGTGGGCTTCTTTTGACAAGCACAGATTTACAATATCTGGTTTAATATTTTGTCAATTTCAAACGCAAATCTGGTTCGAGTTCAGGCTTTGTACTGTAGTTGGTTTTTGATAGCAAGCATAGCTGAAAAACCTCTTTCACACAGATATGACGTGCTAAAAGGAATAAAAAATTTTGAAGCTCGGTCAGAAATTAATCCATATTCAGCTCTTCGTTGCAGCCAAAAATCACACAACATGTCTTTCTTGAATTCGTTCTTCAATCCACCAATACATGATAGTTCAACAAACTGGTCTCTTTCCTGAACTGAAAAATCGGCCGGAAACACTACATCCGATGGCATAAACTCATAGAAATTTACACAAAAATAAGCGAACGGTGGACGTAGAATAGCTAATGAAAGAAAGATGGACATGAAGTCCATAAACTTATAGAAAATTTTAATTTTTTTGAAATTTTTCGCGTACCCTTTAGCGACACCTGGCGTACCCCAGGGGTACGCGTACCACAGTTTGAAAACCCCTGCTCTAGGCAGCCGCCTATATCGCCTGTACCTAAAGCCAGCCATGGAACAGAACAGCGGTCCCTTAAGCGAGCCCTGATGCAGCCATGGATGTGAAATATTAGCTACC
This sequence comes from Aporrectodea caliginosa, assembly GCA_020284085.1. Taxonomy (NCBI): domain Eukaryota; kingdom Metazoa; phylum Annelida; class Clitellata; order Crassiclitellata; family Lumbricidae; genus Aporrectodea; species Aporrectodea caliginosa. The sequence goes on along the minus strand of JACEVL010000223.1, from coordinate 349,236 downwards.
TCATTTTCTTAGACACAGCATAATATGAGGGCGGGCGACCAGTCATCTCCCTCGCCGTCTCATCTTCCAACCGCAAGTGTACGGTCAGTGTACTCATCATAGCGGGGTGAGCTCCTAGCTCCACGGGCACGCTTGGCTATTAAGCAGCGCCGTGCTTTTTTCGGTTGTGGACCTTCCATCTGGAATGATCTCCCGCCTCAGCTCCGCTCTTTACTTGTGATCCATCCGGCAGGGTTCTACAAGTCCCTCAAGTCTTTTTTCTTTAGCCGTGGCTGGAACGGGAGCGCTTCTGAGTAGCTTCTTGAAGAAGCGCTATATAAATGCTCTGAATGAATGAATGAATGAATGAATGAATAGCTGAGTGGGCCAGGTGCGTAGGTGGAACAGAAATCCGAAATGAAATGTCTGCTATTGCAGGGGATTTGAACCCCCAACATCTCCTTTGACAGACATTCTAACTGTAATTGTAATTGTAACCGAACATTTATATAGCGCTGCTCAGAAATCAGCAGCCATCTCGACCTGCTTCAGTGCCTGCGTCAGTGAACAGGAAAGTCTTAAGGCGTCTCTGGAACTGGGAAGGTGAGAGGGTTAGTAACTCAAGGCGAAGAGACTGGGGAAGAGAGTTTCAAGCTGGTGGGCCAACACTGGCAAAGCACCTAGAGTGGGCTAACAGAGCGCATGCGAGGACAACCATAAGGCCACGGGTCGAAGATCGCACAGAGGCCCTCGCAGGTAAGGAGGAGACAAAGGTGCAAAAACACCTAAGGTAGGATGGGGCCACCCCAACAAGGCAGTTACGCATGAGGGAAAGGATTTTGAACTGTACCCGCTGTTGGATAGGGAGCCAGTGAAGGGTATTCCTAATATAGCCTGAGATATGGGCAAACTTTGGAATGTCGCCTATAAGCCGAGCAGCTTGTTAGCAGTTATGTCGTCTACCTAACAGGACCAATGGACTATTTGAAGGTCTTACATATGAGAACATGGATTAACAGATTCGTAACCTAAAAATTTACAAAACATTTAATATACTGGTTACATGGGGTGACAGTGGGAGATTGCAAATGCATTTAGCTTACGGCTCTGAATTCGTTTGATTCCTGGCTTTATATTCGAAAATGACAATTCGTGGATAAGCAATATTCGTGGAGTAATGAAGTCATTACCTCACCTTTCATGTTTTCTTATGAGCAATTTCATGTATTAGTAAACACGCCTGGTTGATAGTTTTAGAAAAGCCAACCGCATGGGGAATTGCTTAAGTTTAAGTTTGAATAGTAAGTTCTAAGCAACCTTTTGTTCCCATAATTATTATTGACCAGATTGCGCCAGAATTTATCGTCGCATATCGATCCATATTTATTTAGATGGATCACCAACCCGCATCTTAGGATATTAGGTCATTAGTATAATAGATCAGTGTTTCCATCATATGTCAGAGCAAGGCACCCTAACTAAAAGCCATTGAGTCAACAGCTCCTGGTCTTATTCTTAATTTAATTTCTTTTTGTTCCAGTTAGTTTTTCCCCCATTTAAATGATGAGCAACGTTTCCTGCATTTCCTGTGTTGCGGCTATTTCTAAGCATTACGTCTTAAAAACAAGGTGCTGGCAGTAGTGATAATCAGTAATGTTTCACATATTTGGCAGAAAAGCTGCTCATGCTGGGAAACGCTGACATCGATGATTACAACATACAATGTTGATAATAATGATGATTTGGTATAATATGCTATAATAATTAAAAATATTATTTTTAATAAATATGTGATATGATAAATCATGTAGAGCAAACATAATGTAACATCATGTACTATGATGTACAGTAGCTTAACGTAGCGTAGCATAACATTCCAACACATAATATGTAGGCCTATTACGTGATGAATTACACAGTTTTATTATGTAATAATACTATAGTATTATGGATTATGTAGTGTTATTATTATTATTATTATTATTATTATTATTATTATTATTATTATTATTATTATTATTATTATTATTATTATTATTATTATTTTATTATTATTATTATTATTATTATTATTATTATTATTATTATTATTATTATTATTATTATTATTATTATTATTATTATTATTATTATTATTGCAACACTAGGATTGGTTAAGATAACATCAGCCTACAACTGTAAATATGCTTACCGTGCGCAATTCTACCTACGACTTAATTGTGAGACATTTGCTGTACCAAGCTCATGACCGCATCATCGAAATGGATTTACTATACTGCACAAACATATTCAAATTATTGTCATCTGTTAAGCATTTAATCCAAATTTGTTGGGCCTATATAAATCACTTTCTTCAGCAGTATTTGGTCAGCAGTTTATATCAAAGGGAGTGATTGAAGCTATGTTTCACGTGAATTGTGATCAAGTGCCTACGCTTCATTACAATCAAAATCCATCTAATCCTTCGTCTGCCAAGCTTCCTCTTCCTCAACGAAATCTTCAGTCTATTCTATGGTCTCTCTAGCAACCGGACTTGGAACTCCAGTGGACATCGTTGGACAACACATCTGATACGACGCAGCGCTCGTAAAAATGGGTTGACTTTAGAGTAAGTAACGCTTGGAGATGACGAATACGATTACAAAGTTGCTCTTACTATTTGTTTTAAACTGTAATTATTATGGGCTACTCAAAGCTATCAACAGAAACAATGCAGAAAAACATAAGGACTCAAATCTAGTTAGTTATATGCATACTAGACAGTGGACACTAATATAGCGAATTTTAAGTGCCTCACAAAGCTCTGCATACGCTATATCCTAAATGGTGTGAAAGATCATTTAGACCTACAACAAGGATTTCAGATTTTAGCTTAAAACTTATTTCTGATAGTCTACCCATCGGGATCACCGTTAAAGCATACTGCGCACTTCAACATAGCCTATATTGTAACTGAAACGCTATAACAGAAGTAGTATCATGTAAGGAAGGCCTGTTGCTTTTTTGAAGATTCTTTAACTTGTGGTAAAGCCAAGGGCAAGGCGAATAGCACGTGATCTCACAGACCATTATCAGGAAACTGCTAGGCTTCATTATCCGTGCGTCTAATTTGTGCCCATGTTCAGTTATCGATAAATGTCCATTGCGCATGCCTCAGTCCGCGTTCATACACGTTGGACTACTGTACATGTATGCAACAGAAGTTGAGATAAGTTATCCTTCTCCTAATATTTCAAAATAATAGCTTTGTTTCGCTTTTACTGTTCCAGACCGCCGTCTTGTTCTGCTTTCGCTTTCCGGTACTCATACGATCACAATATTGAACGTTTGTTCTATACATTTTCAAACTCCAAAGTAACGCAAAGATAAAGAAATCCGTTTATAATGCATAATAAGTCCATAATTGTATCCATTAAACTCGGTGAAGCAAAGGTTATGTAATTCGATCCTGATTACGCGTAAACATGCATCCATATAGATACATCAGGGCAACTATGAGCGACGTTCTAAAAGGTTTTCGCCGTGGTTTAGTCTCTATGGGTTTACTTGAGAGGTACAACCTGGTACATATATAGAAAATACAGAAATCTGTAGCTTATCTGCCCGAATGACTGTCTTGCCTGCATTTGAAAGCCTATAGGCCCTAATGTAAGAAATAATCAGAACAAGTTTGTCCGAAGGTTGTATTTCACAGCCCATGGCCATACGAGGGGGTAGACTACGATACCATGCAGGTTATCATTGTTAACATGTCGTCCTGCCTGGCTTGGCAGCGTAAAATATATTCACAAATTTGAAATCTCCTTCTTTGAATAGTTTTTGACACTGTGACGCGAAGGTCTGCACTGAGTACTTTAGTCTTCTGTGTTTGTGGCATATGATGTGTTGTGTCGGAAATGAGCAGGATCTTTTTTGACAGCCGCAGTTAGTGGGCCAACAGTATGGTGTCCCAAAAAATAATTTTTAAAGTCTTGGGTCTCACCAGCCAAAAAGTTTCTTTGGGGATCCTGAGTGGCCGAGTGGGTTGGTAGCCCGCTCTCCACGCCGGCGGCCCGGGTTCGCTTCCCGGTCGGTCGGTTTATCAGAGATTAATTTCTCGGATCTTTACTGCGGGTGGCTCGGTCGCAATATAAACGTGGAGTACAATACAACACACAACACAACACAATATACTGGGGCGCAGTGGTATAGGGGTATGTTCGGTGCCTTGCAGCTGGAGGGTTGCGGGTTCGAATCCACCTCAAAGCCGCCGCGTAGGGACCCTGGGCAAGTCCTTCACCCGCAATTGCTCATGCGCTTCGGCGTGAAACTCCGATTCAGCGTCCGCGCAGTAGTCGGGAGCGCCTCTGAATGGGCAATCTGGTAGGGGCGCTATAACAAGTGTTCAAATACAATACAATACAATACAATAATGTTTGAGGAAAATTTTCAGTTTTTTTTCAGATACCATTTAGGGGTCCCCAAAGGGTCCTAACTTAGGTCCATTTTTAGCATAAGATGCTCGTCATGTGCACATGTTTCAATCTAGGATATGGCGAGGCTATTATAATTCACACCGCATAATATAATTATTGTATCGCTTTTGTACAAAGTATTAACCTACATAATATGCTACTTTATGTAGTTCATAAAAATGTAATATTCTGTTATCCTTAGACTGGTGTAAGCAATAAAGTGATACAGAAAATTCACAAACACGGCATCCTATTTCACATCATAATTAAGTTTGGAGTAATATTTTACTATTAGGTACTAGCCTACTATAACACTGATAAGTGATTACTGAGTACAGTAATTCAAAACATTGAGGGACCCCTAAATGGTATCTGAAAAACTGAAAATTTTCTTCAAACATTATGATCCCCCAAAAAAACTTTTTGGCTGGTGAGACCCAAGACTTAAAAAAATTGGTTTTTTTTTGTGAAACCATAGCCATCAGTCCCCAAAAGTTCCACCAGTTGCACGTACAGTGCGCTCAGTGAGCGTGACTGTCTAGGTTATTAATGAAAAGCATTTCATAAGAACTTTCGCTATAGTTTGCAGTGATTAAACTCCAGAGTAACGCTTGTCTCAGAAGATCCTTTTTACTGCCGATGTCAAGATTTAAAATATCATTGAAGATAGTTGAGGATAGTTCACTAGGATAGCGGGCCATCGACTTAGTTGAGTTTATCTGTAACTTAAAGATAAGATGGTGGAATTTCTTCAAGATAATCGTAACTTCATTCCTAGAGTATTATATAAAGACATATTCTAATAAATCACTTAAAATTAAATTAAACGATAACCAGAAAGGACAAGGTGACATACAAATGAACACATATATAAATATATGACTAACTAATGTAACAAGCTGCGTTCTGTCAGCCTGGTGTTCGGAATAAACGAAAATTGATTGATTGATTGATTGGATTCTTCATCTTGTACATCTTTCCTGATGTCTAGGTAGGATGAGAAAAATTTTTCCGGGGTATTGTCTTTGTGACATCTTCACTGATCTTTAAGTAGGAGGAGTAATTTTTTCTTTTCGGCATCTTCGATAATTTTTAGGTAAGGCGATGGAATTTCGTTTAAGAATCGCTTGACCTTATGCTTAACCGATTGATTTCCTTTCATCCCACAGAGACAGTTGAAAATGTTCGAGAAGAATCTTCTTCTTCTGTATCACTGATGAGCTGAATATATACCGGGTGTTTCACGTTGACTTTGACGCTATTTTCATCTGCAAATAACTTATCGATGTTTGAATACTGATCAGGTTCTGGCTTAAGACCTGGGTTTATCTCGATGTCTTCTCTGTCCATTGGCTGTTCATAGTTGTCAATAGAGCAATAGACGGTTGGTACGCTTGGTTGTGACAATAGGCAGACATAGCCGGGTGTGGAGAGAGGTCCTTCTCGCGTTGGAAGCTGCATCGAGACATGACGATCAGTGATGTTTCCGATGTCGTAGTAGCCATCCATATTTGGATACGGCATTATCTCGTATTCGTCTGGCATCGGCTGATTCAACGAGGCAAAACGCGACGCATGAACAGGATCTCCACCACCTGTTTAAAGCAGTCGCCAAAAATTAATCGTTAGTGCAGATACTATGATGTTGGTCGAGGGTTCTACTAATAATTGATTCTGCATCAAAAGTGATTTCTATCAAGAATAGACCCATAGAAACCAATTAGGTCAAGTCTTTATTAGGGCAAACAAAAAGTGGTTCAGGCGACGGTTGCCTAATAAATTTGTAGGCTAAATGAAAAGTCAAAGGCAAAAGTGAAATATAGCTTGTCACTAATTAAAAGACGCAAAGTATAACCCTGTAATTTGTTAAACTTTGCATAAGGCTGATGTTTATAAAATCCTGTTAAACGGGTTAATTACGAAAACGATATCACAGTTTCAGGAAGTCATAAACATATGAAAACGTATAAAATAAAAATTAAAAATCTTGCAAATTTCTTATGAGCAATTCGGTCAGTAAAAGTTATGGGCTGATGAGTAGACAGAAATATATTGACGGCACAAAATAGTCATCAAGTCTAGAGCATTGAGACTGTCTTACAGAGTTACAAGAAGCGAAGTTACGACGGTTAAGTCATTATTTTTCTTGTAATCAGGTAGTCGTAACCCGCGGGCAAAATGGCCCAATCTGAAGCGAATTTTCCTCTATGAATTCATAGAATTTGAAGAATAGGCCTACGTCTGTGCAAGTGAACTTCGTCTTTTTTATGACGAACGTTCATTAATATTGGTAATAGTTCGAACTCTTTTCCCTTCACTCTTTCTCGCGACCTGTAGGCCTATATTATGTCTGTCTCACTTTTAAGTCAGACGGTATTAAATATCAAGATATTTTAGATGTTTGAATATCCGACATTTAGAATTTTTTTATTCGTTGAGTTAATAGGAACATCTAATATAGGCCTACTATAAAAATTCAAAAAGTGAAACTTTAGAATTCGACGCTAACGTTGTATGACTAATCTATGTGTGATGACAATACATCTGTCAAAATACATCTGTTTGCATTTCTTGTTTTACTTTCTGTCTTGTCAAATATTTCTCTTTCACAGCTACTGTGTTGCAAACCAATTGACCTTAATCTAACAACTTTACATAAACGCCTGACTTACTCATTTACGTAGTAGTCATTCACAATCCTTGACTATCACAGTTCTCGCTTACGGTAGTCGTTGCTTATCACTGATTTTTCCTACCATAGTCCAGTGTGATTCTCCTTAAAGGTTTTATTTAAGTTATAGTTACAGTTATAGTTAATGGTTTTTTATTTTAGTAATAGTTATATTTATAAGCTTAGTTAGTATTATGTTTTAGTTATAGTTATAGTTAATGGATTTTTATTTTAGCTAATTTTAGTTACTACTACGTTACAATACTTAAGGCTGTAAGCAAAATTGTGCGTATTAACACGCTGTTTCACAATTTGCTCAGAGCTTTGAAAGCCTTTGAAGCATGGGTGCATTCATAAGACATAGAACATTTTTATTGTTCCCCAGAATGAATACATATAGTGCATATGTTAATTTTTAACAATGAATAAGAATAACATCAAATAGTAAATTATGACAGTAGTTTTATGGTTCAATAGGCACACCTAAAGGGACAAGTCCCGCTGGACAGGGGCCTACTTACTAAGTGATTAGTGCAGCAAGATGACAGAAGTTGGTTGTGTTGAGTGGATGTAAGAGACATTGTTTACATATATGTGGACGATTTAACTACAGAAGAATAGGGGAGAAAAACACTTTAGTGGGAGCAAAAATTGAGACATCATCTACATGCAGTTGCAAAAAGCACACCAAATGAAACCATAAATAAAACAGAAAAAAGAAAACTTAAACAACGTTGTTTAATGCGTGTGCACATAAGAGTTTTTTAAAATGAATAAGGCTCTTAGCAGTACGAATAATCAGGGCCGGCGCCAGGGTATTTGCCGCCCTAGGCGAACCTGTCGCGCTACGCCCCCGGTAAGTGCGATAATTAATTAATATTAAATTAACTAAGTTAATTTAAACGTTATCCATAATTACAGTAACAGTCTGGAAACTGTATTAGCTTTGCAGCTTATGCTGTATGGTGTAACAGGTTTAATGGGAATTTAAAATGTAAATACATGCTGGCCTATTAAATAATGAGACAGTGCACATTTTCGTTTGAACACTTTGTAAGAAATCCTACGGATACTTGACGGATACTTGTACTAAGTCATAATCCTACCTACATACGAACTTTCTACGAAGTCTGTAGAAACAATTATAATGTAATTTCAAAATTTTATTTTTCGCGCCTTCACTTTAGCAAATGTAGAAAAGTTCTATCAGTTCAATATCTCCAGCAAGAGGCCTATCATGTTCAATTGACGAGGTAGCTAGGCCTAGTTCAACAAGTCTTTCTTGCAGCATGGACGTATACGCAAATATGTTTCTTTTGAGCTTCGAGAAGCTTCTCTAATTATTAGCCACAGAAACTGGAAGTGTCAAATCGAATAAATATGCGGCGTCTTGTAACTCTTGTTATATTTTTTAAACCTAGTACAGCAGTGTTAGCATTACTTAAAACTATATTTTAAATCTAGTAGGCCTATATCAATGCTTGCACACATATTGCGCCATTTATTGACCTCGATCATCCAGACCGTTATTTTAAGTGTCTGGTTTTGTACTAGTAGCACTGAATTTTTCTGTGACACCGGTTGAATTATGTTTTTAACAAAAATTGATTAAACTTTTAATGAAAACAGGGTTTCAGTAAAACAAGAAAAAAACCAAGTCAAAATACAAGGTCTCCAGAAAACCACATTTTAGACGTTCGGATTAAAAACCAAGATCTTGGGAAAACCGAAGGAGTGGTAACATTGCAGATGATCGGTCTCAGTTTCATTTCAAATATGTCGCCATAGTAGGCAACTTCAAACTTGCGATAGTTAAGGGCATAACCGTGACGTGCCACATTACTGACGTTAAGATTTAAAAATGCCCGTGGTCTGTTTGAAGCCGCTTCTTATTTTCGTATTCATTTATTAATGAATGGTGGCAAAATGCCGGCGATGTTTTAAAAAAAATATTTTTTATTTAGCTTTTCTGCCGCCCCCAGAAGCGTGCCGCCCTAGGCGGCCGCCTAGTTCGCCTAGTGGTTAAACCGGCCCTGCGAATAATGGTTGGTAAGTTATTCCATAATGCAGGGCCCTGGAATTTTATTGAAAACTTACGGGCATTTCTTGCAGCTATACTTCTATAATCACTGTTGCTTCTAGTGAGGCCAGGATGCAGTACATGAGTGAAGTAGGAGGAAAAGGAGGGAAGTAGGTTATTAGTATACGGATATATAAATCCGCAGGTTTGTATAAATTTGATTTGCCTAATATTTAAAAGTTTATATTCCAGGAAGAGAGGTCCAGTGTGAGAGTAGCCAGGAGATTTTGAGATGACTCTTATGGCCTTTTTTGTAAAATCTTTAAGCCATTGAGATGTGTGTCATAGGTAGAAGTCCAAATCAGGTTACAGTATGTGAGGTAAGGATAGATAAGAGTATAATAAAGGTCTGTTAATACATAACGGTAGCTTCATGAATACACGAGTAACGGACAAATTGCATAATAAAATATCAATAATTAAAGTTACGGGAACTTGCTGACTAATGATGATACCTGTGTCAGTAGAACACAATTTAATATTTTACTGAAGTTTTAACAAATACGCAGAGAGCAGGAAAGCAATAAATGACTGATTATGTACGATGCGTGCAATCACTCCATTCCCAAGCTTGCGACCGCTCAAAACTTCAGAGACATTTTGACTACAGGATTACTATGACCACTAATTTTGTGATATTGCGCTAGTCAACTTTGGTCGCAATCGCAATGAAATAGAAACGTTTACAAAACAGTTAATAATAAAATGTCGCACTACTACTGGGTTAATTCGCACATAAAAACGAACATAGGTTATTACTTTTAGCGTATTTTTACGTTCTCATGTATGTCGAATAGTCCATATATCCACTTTCTATTTCTTTTATTAACGAATATAAAGATGAATTTTCGTTATTGTTATTTTCGTTATAGTTATAGTTATATTTAATGATATTTTGTAGTTATAGTTATAGTTATCGTTAACGAAATAATTATTTTCGTTAACGAACATTTTCGTTATCGTTATCGTTAACGAGAATCACACTGAGTCTTTGTCGATCACAATCCTTTTCTATCACATCACAGTTCTACCGCATCACGATCCTTACCTATCACAGTCTAGGTCTAATATGCATTTGTTCAATCATATTTGTTTCTCTACCACAATCCTTGCTTAGTGCAGTCCTTTCTATGAACGCTTTGTCCGAGATAGAGAAAATATATGCATTTTGTGTAGCGCATTGACATGTTTTAAGTTCTCATGCTTTCAGGACTATCATTTTCTTTATAAATGGAATAATTTTAATTCATAAGCGTACGATGTGTATTTTATGTTGTTTAAAAATACATCAAACCTGTAGTACAGGTAATTCTTTTTCGATAAAGGTAGAAGTTGACAGTCATAATTCCCATTAAAGCAAAGGATATCAGCACAACAACCGCCAGTGACAATGACACAAAAACTAAAAATTCATAAAATTGTTACATTTAAACAAGTTTAACTTAACATTAAATTTTTGTATTGTAAAGCGCATTTATCCAGTGCTTACTATTAAGCTAGTAGGACTACGGCTTATTTTACGGCTTATCTTTTCAACAAAATCTTTTATAAAGTTAATTCAGTTAATTCAGTTAAATCATTACCGAATAACTTCTGGAATTAATATGTTATTCATGTGTTTGTTTTAAAAGACTGACAGGTCTAAGCATAATGACGAAGTTGCTTAAACCCTAAAAGGCGGCCTCTGATTCAAGTATCGACGTCTGAGAGAAAGATCTCATATTATTAATTCCCTCGAGGTTTTCTGAACGGATCTATAAAACTTAACAATAGCATGCATTTTACGCAATGATAAGAGCACGCATTTGGTTGCGTAACTGAATACCACATTCCACATAATAAATCCCGTTGAGGTCTCTTTCCCAACAGATTTTTTGTAGGAGGAATTCTACTTACACCAGTAGTTACAAGAAGAATCTGTACTAATGCCGTCAATCATTGTAATTGTGACGCTAGTAGCCATTTTGCTATCTGATGACATCAAGATATCTTTTACATGAAGAAAATTGGCTGTGGAATGCGTGCTTTCTTGGAAAATGATTTTCGTTGAATTCCAGGTAAACCTGAAGTCAGGGATATTAGAAGCAGTCGTTTTGACGCGACCATTGTACGGTTTGAAGAATGTTATGCAAGAAAAGTAACTTCCACTTTCTATTGAATTGATTGAATAATGCAAAACAGAAGTTACAGTGGTGTTCGTAGTAATCGTGACACAATCATTTCGTTTCAACTGTGTGTCTTCGTGGTGTTGTATCCACTCCATACTGGGATAATAATCGACAGTGGAAAAATTTACACTGCACTGAATCCAAATATTAACGTCAGAGGACATTGAGATGTCGCTGTTACCAGCAGAGATGTTACTCACACAAACAGGATTCGATTCTACAGAAAACAAAACATGCTTTTTATAACGATAACCAGACGAAGTATCTGCTAGCATTTCCATAGGCAACCGATGGGACCCATTATGGGCTCTACATGTTCTTATGTGCGAATATGATCCTATAATTATGGGCTTCATGTTGGCATGATGATTTTGGACCAACCTTTAAGCCTGACGTGCTCACGTGATACAGCACGTGTACCAACCAAAAACATGTTGACTCATTATTACGTAGCGAATCAGTCACGTATTAAATGGACGGTTACTGACTAGTCATTTCTACGTTGTGTGTTATCATAAAACCACGCTCACTATTTCTTAAACTTAGTTCTTTTCTGCCTGCGTAATTTTCGTATGTCAATATTATTGTTATCAATTGCGCAATTGCGGTCACGCTTGCATTCGGTACTTGAGTTAATATGAGCTATACGTTTATGAGTAGTTGAATCGACTGCTGTGTTTCCATTCAGACAGGTCTTTCCGTTGAGTGTATTGGGCAGGTAAAATTAGTGCTCGTTACAGCCGCTAACCTTCGTGGTGGGAATCACCAAACTTTGTCACGTTTCTGGCTATTCTGGCCAAGTGTACTGTAATGTAAAGTTGTTGGCTATTTTATTGGCAAATGATCCAAGCGTTACACGACTCACTGCGTACTTCTCACTTTCGCAAGCACTTGAAAATGCAGCATGGAGCCAATTTGTTTGTCTTCTAGAAATGATCTGAGTCTGTAGGCTAAATATATGCGTTGTATTGCGTTCAGGAACGCTACCTGCTTGCATTTGAATACCTGAAATCGCTCCTGTCTCCTATGTTTAAGAGGAAGGTCTTTCACACGCCCAATACGAGAGTAGACCATCCCTGGAAATGACAGAAGTATGATTCCTCACTAATGTTCCTTCCAGCTAACCTAACCTTAAAAGAATGGGCGCATAATTCTTCTCTCTTTCAGTCCTCTGGGGACCTCTATGCCAAACCAGTTGCATCATCCATTCTCTTTAAGCATATCAGATGTAATTATTCTGTATAGGCCTACAGACGATAACCCAGGCCGTGGATACTTTGAATTGCATCTTTATATCTCTTATGTCATAATTTACTAATATTGAAAGACATTAACAAAACTAAACACCTATTATTTTCACTATAAACTCTTTGACATTGTAACAGTTTATGTAACTATATATATATATATTAGGGTGTTCAGCTTGCTCATGGGCCAAAAAAATTTCACATTCTCACCTTGCATACCCTCTGGATTTGTGACATTGGGTGTTATAAACAACCGAGTGAAATCTTATGGCTCTGGGATCATGTTAAGTGACAGCTCAAAGCTAACAAAGTTTTCGAAAATTGCGATTTTTCTTAAAAATTAGCAAAATTCAGTGAATTAATATATTGTATCAGTTACTGTTAAAAAACAAAATACAGTAACCAAACTACACATGTTACTGTTAAATGAGTAATCTGTTAAGACTGTTGCAGTGCAACAATACAACTGTAGTGTTTATGTTTCTTATATGAATATAATGTCTATTGTCTAACTGTCACTAAAGAGCGAAGATCTTCTTGGGTGGAGCCTTAGGCATCTGCTTTCGGTGGTGTTCGACCACTTGGAAGATGAGCTGACGCTGCTGCTCATCGTGTGTGAGGGCCAAGTTAAAGTCAGTTGCTAACTTTACCGCACGCTCAGCACAGTCATTAATAACATAAAGTGCAGCCACAGTGTCTTTGGCACGTCGGTAATCTTCTCGGCTATTCCACGTTTCAGGATCAGAAGAGAGAAAATCTTGACCGAGTTTGAGGGTAGTAAATAGATGAATCGATCGCTGTGTCACGAACTCAGACAAAGATTTCTCCTGAAATGACTTGATGGTTTTTGGATCAACTCTTCTTAAATCTATCTTGTTCTCTGGCTTGCGTAATGCGGAAACCATTCGTTTCTTCTCATCGGCAAAGACCTTGTCAGAAAAAAGGGACAATCCTGCCAAATCTTCACTGATATACCAGAGATGTCTTTTCATTTTATTAAGGGCTACCTCTGCGACTTGGCTATCGATGCTATGAAATGCTTCCATGTTCCGTAGCATGCATAGATCATTGTAAGGAGCATCACAGGTGACGTGTGCAGTGAACCATGCCTTAACATACAGGGTGATGGTAAACAGGCAGATCCTTCTCATAGCCTGCAGTTCTTTGGCATTCATCTTGAACTGCTCTCTGAAAAGAAGTATCTTCAAGCAATATATGCCCTTTGCCATCCACCTGGCACGATGATATGCACCAGGTGGACTGAAGTGGATACTCTCACCATCACCAACAAGACTGGCCTCATCAAGTGCAACTAGACTGAGCTTTATGAACTCTAGGTAGTCTTCCCGTGGCTGGATGTCTCTACTCAGCTGCGCACAGAGAAACTGAACTACAGCTTGGTGGTTCTGCTCTAGCCACATTTTCTCACTGTCAGTCAAGGAACAGCCTTTTGTTTCCTTACTAAGAGGGACAAAGTTGCTTTGGTCTATGAGAGGCCACTGCCTTTTGAATCTGGCGAAAATTGCAATTTGTGGCCCAGAGGAGACAAAGAAGAAATCAAAAACTGCTGCTGCAATTATTTCAAACATATGATGTCTGCAAGCCAAGAATAGTAGGCGTTTGTCAAAGGCCTCTTGAATAACGGTTATTGCACCACTGTGGACTCCTGTGTTAGCACTGGTTGTGTCAAAACACAGCCCAGCCAGACATTCTGACAACCCTTCCCACTCTCTGAGGATTTCAACAACCTTTCTCCCCATCACGACACCAGTTCCAGAGCCAGGCAGTTTTGGAATGGCTAGAAGCTTTTCAATTCCAATGCCAGACACAACAACTGCCACGCGATCATCTGGCAGCAACTTACCATCGAAATGAACAACAAGTGGTGTCTTCGGGCAGAATTCATCTCTAATCCCTTGTTCGATGGAGGAACGGGTCTTCTTACGAGCCTCATACACTGAAGTTGTGCACAGAGTCAGATCATTAACATTGATACCTACTGCCTTTAATGCAGGGGCAACAATGTGCATTGCCTGACGTGACGTGGTATTTGTTCTGTCCAAGCTAGCCACAAATAGTGGGTCATCAATCAGACACCGTCTGTTCATCCTTGCTATGCTATCAGATGGAAGAGTATTAACTGGAGTCAATGCAATGGCTGCAGCATGACGCCGGTGGTACTGGCTTATATCTAATTCATCCTCCTCAATGTCCTCATCTGTAGAAGTTTTTGCTGCATCATCTGCTGACATGTCGTCCTCATCAGCCAAATCTGCACACACGTCGTTGTCTTGTTTTTCAATCTTCTTGGCCTTTTCTTGTCGCTGAGCCTGTGCACGTTTCCGCTTTTCTCTCCTCTCCTTCTGTTCTCTGAATGTCTGGTCCTCTTCACCTATTATCACCTTCCTATCTCCGCGCTGATCCTCAAGAAATCGTAGATCTTCGTCAATTCGTATCATGTCATCACTGTCGGCATGCGAGATATCGAACAGCTTCATCATTAACTCAGAAAACTCTTCTTCTAATTCTTTCTGTCTGTTTGTTTGTCTTGACTTATTTTTACCTACACCAACATGTTTCTGATACAGCGCTTTCAGCTTTGAAACACCATTCGGCTTTTGTGTAGTAGGAATGTTGGAAGAATGCCAGATTTTGAGTGTTTCATCCATTACATTTGAGCAGCTTGTCGACAAACTCAGTTTATTGACCTTCAGGTCAAAGAAGAGACGCCTGAGAACTTGTCCACAGGTCGGCAGCTGTCGGAAGTGTTCGAAGTCGAGACAATCAATCAACTGACCGACCAACCATACTTGGGTGGAAGATCGTGTAGTCGGTGTAACAACCCGTGTTTTCATTGGAGTAACCGAGTGTGATGACTCCGCCATCTGTACAAATTATTAAAGTGAACACTGAGTTTTTAATTAGTTGGACCAAACATTTTAACATAAGTGTCAAATGTCCTTCTGCTCTTCACTTATTCAGGCAACTTCCTGGGTGATGTGGGCGCCTAATTAAATAGTGATAAGTTATAACAAGTAAGACTAGGGGTATGGTGCACCTTTTTCTTAACTAAACAATAAACATTCATAATTTCCAGTCAAAAGACTTGATATTATATATATATTACACAGATTATAGAAGCTAACAGATAACATGAATAGAAAATGTTACCTGGAAAGTGGAAACTTTAAAAATCTTGTATTGAGGAACTTTCTTGAACAATAAACAAATTACAAATGGTGACTCAAATTCAGCATAGACTACAAATATAGAACATAGAACACTAAATATATAATATAAGAAAAGAAAGTAAGATAAGTAGCCTGTTTATAGAATATCAGGAATCTGGATTGGAAACACTGAAAAATATCAAATAACTATTTTTAACAAATAACTACATTTATCACGAATATCACTATTGTTCACTCTATTTCAAGAATTTACATCGCTTTGAGAGGTCACTTGCCATTGAGATATTGAGGCAGGATTTCTCTAGGTTTATTGTGTATATAAATGTCACATTTTAAGACCCTATGCATGTGATTCATACGAAATTTTTTTTCTTCTGAACACTCTAATATATATATATTAGAGTGGTCCACGACTACATGGTAAAAAATAAAGTTTCAGTTTTTAATTATTAGAAGGTGCCAATGGAGTCCACTATATAAAAAAATAATTCAGGTGCAATTTTGTCAAAATTTGAGAATATTTAGGGGTTGCGCAAGTGATTAGAAGTTTCCCTCACCTTGTGTCATTTTGCTCTTCGATGGGCGCTCAAAGTCTCATCAAGATTCCAGAAGACTGGGCTTTCCAAGTAGCTCAGAGAGAAGGTCAAAGGGGTTATAAGGCAGGAGAGGACACAGTCTTGATTCATAAAATGGAAAAGAAATTTATTAAAGTAAAGACCTACATAAGAGAAGCGTGAGAGACCAAAGAATGATATGGAAGTTTTAACAAGCACAGTAGGATCTGGAGTCGAGCAGAAGTGACAAGGAAACACCTGAGGAAGGCAGTTACACATGTTGTGGTAGTCTTTAAAAGAGGATGAAAAAACAACAATCATCATCTGCACAGCTCAGCAAGACGACGCTCCTCTACGACGACGCGACGCTTGTCTGCGTCCCTTTCCTCCACGGACATTTTCAACGAGCAAAAATTGGGCGGTAACAAAATTGCCGACAGCAAAAAGGCCGGCGACACCTATTGGCTGAGGACCTTTTGCTTGTACGTGCCCATTGGCTGAGGACTTTTTGCTTGCGTGTTCTGAACATTTGCACGTGGCCAGGCATGCGACTAATTAAATGATAGTATACGATGGATGATGATTTATTTTGATGGAACGCTTAATTAGTTTGATTCTGTATTGACTCTGCCCAGTTTATCTGATGGACTTTTAGTTTAATGCCCGAATAGTGGTAGGGCTCTGTTTATTTTGCAGGTTTGATGTTCTTGAACTTTGATGGACGCTAATTTGTGATGTTATGTTGCTTAGTTACGGAATGGGGGCATTCCCCTTTTTCTGGTGGGGGAAGTATTGTGACGTAATTTGGGTGTTTGTTATCAAGCGAATTTGCCGACAGCAAAAAGGCCGGCGTCTGATTAGTCGAGGACTTTTTGTATGGCGGTTGAGGACTTTTTGTTGCTGTGCGCTGATTGGTTGAGGACTTTTTGTTGGCGCGCTGAGGACTTTTTGTCTTTGTATGCTGATTGGCTGAGGACTTTTTGTCTGTGTATGCTGATTGGCTGAGGACTTTTGCTAGTCTGTGTGTGCTGATTGTTGCGTGTAGAGGGTTCGGTTCGTGTGTTTAGTGAGAGAGTGTGTGTGTGTTTAGTGAGAGAGTTTGATGAATACAATCTGTTGTGTTGACTCGTGGTTTGTCGTCTTCTCAGTCAATCTAGTGTTAGGCATCGTCGGTGGACCATTAAGTCCTTTGCCCGACGGGAAAGGCCGAGTTCAGCGGACGAGCACAGAAGAGGGAAGATTCCGAAGAGCTATCCTGGTGACCGAAGAAGAGAGATACCGGAGTTCCGCCCTACGGCCACTGTTCGCTACAATAGTTTGCTGTTTTATAACAGCAATATATAGAGTTAATGATATTTCCTAGAAGGCACCACCATATGTCGTCTATATTTTGAGATGCAAGGGGGTGCCCATGTTAGGAACCTGCCCACATTAGGGTCATCCACCCTACATGTATAGAAAATACAGAATTCTGTAGCTTATCTGCCTGAATGACTGGCTTGCTTGCATTTGAAAGCCTATAATAATAATATAAGAAATAATCAGAACAAATTTGTCCGGAGGTTGGATTCTACAGCCAATTCCAGACGTGGCGATAGACTACGATACCAAGCGGGGTATCATTGTCATCATGTCATCCTGCCTGCTGGCTTGGTAGCATAAAATATTTTCACAAATTTGAAGTCTCCTTCTTTGAATAGTTTTTGACACTGTGACGCGAAGGTCTGCACTGAGTACTTTAGTCTTCTGTGTTTGTGGCATATGATGTGTTGTGTGGGAAATGGGCAGGATCCTTTTTGACAGCCGCAGTTAGTGGGCCATCAATAGGGTGTCCCAACAAATAATTTTTAAGAAGTCTTGGGTCTCACCAGCCAAAAAATATATTTGAGGATCATAATGTTTGAGGAAAATTTTCAGTTTTTCAGATACCATTTAGGGGTCCCCAAAAGGGTCCTAACTTAAGTCCATTTTAGCATAAAATGCTCGTCATGTGCACATGTTTCAATCTAGGATATGGCAAGGCAATTATAATTCACACCGTACAATATATTTCATCGCTTTTGTACAAAGTATTAGCCTACATATGCTACTTTATGTAGTTCATAAAAATGTAATATTATGTGATCCTTAGACTGGTGTAAGCAATAAAGTGATACAGAAAATTGACAAACACGGCATTCTATTTCACATCATATTAAGTTTGGAGTAATATTTTATTATTAGCTACTATAGCACTGATCAGTGATTACTGAATACAGTAATTCAAAACTTTGGGGACCCTTAAATGGTATCTGAAAAAACTGACAATTTTCCGTAAACATTATGATCCCAAAGAGAAACTTTTTGGCTGGTGAGACCCAAAACTTTTTTAAAGTTGTTTTTTGTGAAACCCTAGCCATCAGTCTCCACAACGTTCCACCAGTTTCACGTACAGTGCGCTCAGTGAGCGTGACTGTCTAGGTTATTAATGAAAAGCATTTCATGAGAACTTTGGCTATAGTTTGCAGTGATTAAACTCCAGAGCAATGCTTGTATCAGAATATCCTTTTTACTGCCGATGTCAAGATTCCAAAAATATCATTGAAGATAGTTGAGGATATTTCATTAGGACAGCGGGCCATCGACTTAGTTGAGTTCATCTGTAACTTAAAAATAAGATGGTGGAATTTCTTCAGGGGATTCGTCATCTTGTACATCTTTCCTCATTTCTAGGTAGGATGAAGAAATTTCTTCCAGGGTATTGTCTTTGTGACATCTTCACTGATCTCTAAGTAAGAGGAATAAAATTTTCTTCTGTGACATCTTCGATCATTATTGGGTTTACTGGGTTAGGCGATGGAATTTGTTTGCAGAATCGCTTGACCTTATGGTTGATCGATTGATTTTCTTTCTTACTCAGAGACAGTGGAAAATGTTCGAGAAGAAATTTCTTCTGTTTCACTGATGAGCTGAATATAAGCTGGGTGTTTCACATTGACTTCGACACTATTTTCATCTGCAAATAACTTATCGATGTTTGAATACTGATCACTGTGATCAGGTTCTGGCTTAAGACCAGGGCTTCTCTCGATGTTTTCTCTGTCCATTGGATGTTCATAGTTGTCAATAGGGCAATAGACGGTTGGTACGCTTTGTTGTGACAATAGGCAGTCATAGCCTGGTGTGTGGAGAGGTCCTTCTCACGTTGGAAACTGCATCGAGACATGACGATCAGTGATGTTTTCTATGTCGCAGTAGCCATCCGTAGGCTATTTGGATATGCAATTATCTCGTATTCGTCTGGCATCGGATGATCCAACGAGGTAAAACGCGACGCATGAACAGGATCTCCTCCACCTGTTAAAAGCAGTCGTCAAAAATTAAACGTTAGTGCAGATACTATGATGTGGGTCGAGGGTTCAACTAATTGTTCATTCTGCATCAAAAGTGATTTCTATCAAGAATAGACCCATAGAAACCAATCAGGTCAAGTCTTTATTAGGGCAAAAAATGGTTACGGCGACGGTTGCCTAATAAATCTGTAGGCTAAATGAAAAGTCAAAGGCAAAAGTGAAATATAGCTTGTCACTAATTAAAAGACGCAAAGTATAACCCTGCAATTGGTCAAACTTTGCATAACGCTTATGTTTATAAAATCCTGTGAAACGGGTTAATTACGAAAACGATATCACAGTTTCAGGAAGTCATCAACATATGAAAACGTATAAAATAAAAATAAAAAATCTTGCCAATTTTATATGACCAATTCGGTCAGTAAAACGCATGGGCTGATGAGTAGGCAGAGATATATTGACGGCACAAAATAGTCATCAAGTCTAGAGCATTGAGACTGTCTTGCAGGGTTACAAGAAGCGAAGTTACGACGGTTGAGTCATTATTTTTCTTGTAATCAGGTAGTCGTAACCCGCGGGCAAAATGACCCAAATTGAAGCGAATTTTCCTCTGTGAATTCATAGAATTTGAAGAATACGTCTGTGCAAGTGAACTTCTTCTTTTCTGTTACGAGCGTTCATCCATATTGGTAATATTTCTAACTATTTTCCCCTTCACTCTTTCTCGCGACCTGTACATTAGGCCTATATCTGTCTCACTTTAAGTCCGACGGTATTAAATATCAAGATATTTTAGAAGTTTGAATATCTGACCTTTAGAATTATTTTATTCGTTGAGTTAATAGGAATATCTGATATAGGCCTACTATAATAAATATTCAAAAAGTGAAACTTAAAAATATGACGCTAACTATGTGTTATGATAACACATCTGCCAAAGGATTGCATTTCTTGTTTTACTTTCTGTCTTGCCAAAATTTTATATTTATCTTTCACAATGACTGTTCTGCAAACCGATTGACTGTGGTCTGGTAGCTTTACATAAACGTCTGACTTAATCATTTACGAAAATTATTAGGCAAGTTAACGCAGAACTATATTCTTTCACAATCCTTGACTATCACAGTACTTGCTTACGAGAGTGATTGCTTATCACAGTCTTTTCCTACCATAGTCCTTGCTGCTAATCAACCAAGTCTTGGCTATCACATCACAGTTCTGCCGTATCACGATCCTTGCCTATCACAGTCTATGCCTAATATTCATTATTTTGTTCTATCATATTTGTTTGTCTGTCACAATTCTTGCTTAGCGCAGTCCTTTCTATGAAAGATTTGTCCCAGATAGAGAAAATTATGCAATTTTTTGCGCATTGCCATGTTACAAGTTATCATGCTTTCAAGACGATCATTTTCTTTACAAATGGATAAATTTTATTCTTGAGTGTAAGATGTTTATTTTATATTGCTTTAAAAGAACATCAAACCTGTTGTAATTCTTTTTCGATAAAGGTAGAAGTTGAGAGTCATAATTCCCATTAGAACAAAGGATATCGATGCAACAGCCACCAGTGACAAGGACACAAAAACTATAAATTCATAAAATTGTTATATTTAATTTAGTTTAACTTAACATTTTAAATTTTTCTAGTAAAAACCATTAATCCAGTGCTTACTGTTATGATCATAAGAGTTTTTTGTTCCCTGAAGACCAAAATCTTTAATTAAGTTAATTCAGTTCAATCATTGCCGAAGACTTTTAGTAGCATAAGAAGACTTCTGGAATTGATATGTAGGCTAATTCACTTGTTTTTTTAAAAGATCGACAGAGGTAGCCTACGTGTAGGACTTTGTAGGCTAGGTCTAAGCATAATGACGACGTTGCTTAAAACCGTCTAAGGCGATCTCTGATTCAAATATCGACATCTTGTGTATAGATCTCATATTATTTATTCATTCGAGATTTTCTGAATGGATCTATAAATTTAAAATAGCATGCATTTTACGCAATAATAAGAGCACGCTTTTGGCTACGTTACTGAATACCTCATTCCAAAGAAGAAATCCCGTTGAGCTTCCTTTCCCAACAGATTTTTTGGAGGTGGAATTATACTTACACCAGTAGTTACCAGAAGAATCTGCACTAATGCCGTCAATCAAAGCAGTTGTGACGCTAGTAGTCATTTGACTATCTGATGACATCAAGATATCTTTTACATCAAGATCCTTGGCTGTGGAACGAGTGTTTTCTTGGAAAATGATTTTCGTTGAATTCCAGATAAACCTGAAGTCAGGAATTTTAGAAGCAGTCGTTTTCACGAGGCCGTTGTACGGTTTGAAGAATGTTATGCACGAAAAGTAACTTCCATTTTCGATTAAATTGGATGAAATATGCAAAACAGAAGTTACGGTAGTGTTCGTAGTAATCGTAACGCTATCATTCCTTATGAACTGTGTGTCTTCGTGGTGTTGTATCCACTCCATACTCGGATAATAATCGACAGTTGAAAAATTTACACTGCACTGGATCCAGATATTAACATCAGAAGACATTGAGACGCCGTTGTTACCAGATGAGATGTTACTTTCACAAACCGGATTCGATTCTGTAGTAAACAAGACAGGAGTTATATTAGCATTTCCATTGGCAATAGGTGGGACCCATAATTGACTCGTACGGCTCGCTTATTGCATTGTACTGTAAATTTATATAGCGCCTCTCACAGTCCTACACCAATCAGAGGCGGTCCCAGTGCGAGGGACCCTGAGAAAAATAAGGATGTCTCTTTAAGCAGCGAAAAGATGCAGGGAGGCCCCAGCTTGAAGCAATGAGCTAGTCATAGGGGGAAGTTACTTCCAGAGGAGACCAAAAAAGCAAAAGTACGAGATTTGGTCATGGCATTCCTCGCCCGCGAGACAAAGAGTTCAAGTCGGTCAAGTGAGCACAGAGGTCGAAGTGAAGTGGTTGAGGTAGGCCATCGGATGAGATCACAGAGGTGTTTGAGGCTAGTAAGCCAGAAGAGAATCGGTAGATGAGTACAAGGACCTTCAGTTGTGTACGAGCCAAGAGAGGTAGCCAATATAGTGACCTAGGTAGAAGTAAAACAGGAAGAGTTGCCACATAAAAGACTAGTATCTCATAGCATACGATTTATCTCACAGCATGCGATTGCTACCAAAAACAGATTATGTCGAAAATTTACTGTAAACTTATTTAGATAAACAGAGCCGGAAGACGTCGGCGATCCTTGCCGAATTCATCCACATGGTTTCTCCCGCATTAGCTTTGCTCTAGTTTACTTTCTCTCAATGTAGGCCCCCTCTCTGCCACGTCAAAGCGTCCTCTCAGATCCTCTGACCGACTTGACCTTTTTGTTCCCCGTGTTAGGGCCACAATGGCTCAATCCAGGTCCTTTGTGTGCATAGGTCCCTCTTTATGGAATCGACTTCCTCCTTCTCTACGCTCTACAATCCTCTCTAGTAGCATCTCTACCTCTTTCTCACCTTAAAACCTTCCTTTTTTCTCGGAGTACCTTCGCACTGGGAGCGCTTCTGAAAGGCTTATGCTATGAGAAGCGCTTTATAAATGATCAAATACAATAATATACAATGCAATACAATTAAACGTACAGAAATTAAGATAATCGCTCACATGCCATAGTTGATCGGATCTTATTCACGTTAAACACGACTCATTAATTAGGGCGTGTCGTCGGTGTCGATTTTTGCAAATTTTAAATTCCAAAAATAAGCAGTGCCAGAATGTTGCGACATGACTTTGTAGTTCAAAAGCTATTTGGCTTAAATTAATTAAATTTAGTTTTCCTTGGCAAAATAACTACGCAATAGATCTAATTGACTTTAAACGTTTTCGCGGAAATTTCCAATAATTCTTAACTTGTCTAACTTAAAAGTTGTTTCTGTGTAAAATCGCATGAAATTCAATAGAAATGATTTCCAAGTACTTGCAGTCATATTTAGGGTTGGTACTGATTAAAATAATTTTAATCGATTAATCTCCTAAATTTAATCGAGATTAATCGGATATGGGTCGGTTGACGTTATAAAATAGGTTAATTAATTGATCGAAAATTAATCGAACAAGCCGAAATTAATCGATTAAAATTTTTAACGATTAATCGATTAATTAACTCTACCTTAATATATCGTTCCCGCTTGATTTGCGTAATTAACTTTGGCTGCAAGGAATCTATTATATTACAGGAATGGTTACTCGTGAAAATAATGTTTACATACTTTTCACTCTTAAACACAGATGTCGCCCCACTTCAAATTTTGTTTCTATTGTTAAATATGATGTTTTAAATTTCCATCGGCAATTATATATTTTGCAAACATAATTATTCGTCAGTTTGCCTTTACAAATATAATTAATTGCATGCGTTTATTATGAAAACAAGATATGAAATTTCCCGGAACCCCGATTATCGCCCAAAAAATAGGTCTACATATGGACTTTCCAGTCCTGTGTATAATAGGTCCTTGCTTTAGCTGCATTAGCTGGTACTCACCAGCTACGCCCGTGCATTTGAATTGGCTCTATCCTCTATCGTTCCCGCTGGATTTTAAAATGTAAAATATAAACCTTCGCTTTTTTTCTATAGGGACCGAGTAATTATAGCCTGGACCCTGCTCATTTTTCAATGCATTGATCGGATGAGTCCCAACCCTTCACCACCGCTCGCCCGTTTGAGTGGACGCCACGCCATTAAGTATCCCTGTGCAAGGACCGTGCTAGCCCAAGATTTAAATTTATGAAACAAGGCAACATCGGGAAGGGAACTGCAACGCTCTCTATTATAGTACAGAGGCGCATGAGACGCAACATACGCAGCTCGATGACGTCTTTGGCTTCTCGGAGAAATCCCGATAAGACTTGCGAATGCTCTATTTAAGAGGCCGTGTGCCGTATGACGTTATGAGAAATCAGAAATGTATTTTGCAACGGTAGCCACCAGTTCGAAATTTTAAATGTCCATTTATCAACATTTAAAGCAAATTGCGAGCTGAAAATAGTCGCGTTTACCAACAAATTCCCGTTTTGTAAAAAATTTCAAATCGCTAAAGCGTTTCCTTTCGGAGCCTTTAGTGGGAGGACAAGGTAAAGGTATATGAACCTCCCTTGACATGTAAACTTACTACAGCGGCAGTAAAGGGGTTCATTCATACCCCCAAGCCGTAAATTTTTGGGCTAACGGCTGGCTTGGAAATATTTACGGCGAATTTTCAGCTAGCCATAAAATGACGTAAACTGCCTTTTTCGGGTATCCCTAAAAAATTACGGCTTGAAACATAGTTTGTTCAAAACGTGTATCTACTATCGAGAGTTCCAAAAAGCCAATAATCATTATTAATTCGACATTAGAACAACTGTTACAATGCCATAAAACTGAACAATTATTAGTGGCACACAGAAAGTCATACGAAACAGTAGGCTATAGTTTCAAAAAGTCCATTTCAATTCAATTATTGCGCTCTAACTAAGTAGCCTACAAACTAAGAACCCAGGGAAAACTTCATAATCACAACTTTGTGCGTGTTCTAGCTGAATTAGCTGAACTTTTTACCCGCGGCTAGCCGTAAAAAAATTCTCGGCGGTTTTTCGGCTAAGCCGTAAAATTTCCCGCGGCTAATCGGCTAGGACAAAAATTCGGCGGCTCGGCGGCGGCTTGGGGTATAGGTTCATTGACGAGCCCATGCAAGTTCCACAGTGAAAATGTCATGCTTAGTCTATAATAGGGAGAGGTGTGTGACAAGTCACGCAGACAGCAGGCAGGGTGTATAACTGTATACACATGAGAAACGTGAGGGACAACACATCAGAGGCCAAGAGGCAAGTCAGCGGCTGATGTCCAAGAACGAAGCAAAGCAAGCCTTGAAACTTGCTGCTTAAATTTCTTATTAACTGATGTAATTACTTTCTACTGTTGCTTTATGATTACAAGGTAATTTTGTATATTTATTGGGAAGAGTCGTATGCAGAGAAACAAAAATTTTAATAGCGTTACCTGAAGGTAAAATTAAAATTCATTGGTTTTCCGACAGCAGTTTATGTGCCTTTTAATCAAACAGAGATTTGCCAATCTAAATGCTGTCCAATCAAAATAAAAAATGACAGATTTGAATTCCTCACACCCAAAGACATATTTTTGGGACCCAAGACTTAAAAAATTGGAAAAATAATAAATTTCACCCCTAAAATGACACGCCCTAACGACGCATGGTCCTGGACAATCTTTGGGTCATATCCACCGTGTAAAGTTTTGAAGTAAAGACTGCTATCCCGAGAATATAATGATTCTCTTTTATCAACTTTCTTAAGTCTTTAGATTATGCTAAATTATGAGGAAAATCTCTATATAATGTTTTTAGAAATTCAAGGGCGCACATGTCCCCTTGCCCTTTGTTTGTGCCTTTGATGGTTACAGATGCATCGCATCAGACACAGATAATTATTATAACCTAATAACCTATACTTTCGCGACCAGCTGCTACTGAAAGATTTGTATAGCTCATTAATGACTTTGGTAAGTTATATACCACAAAATGACGACCAAATAAATTATCTTACCCTGTGGCACTGAATCAACGTTTACATTAACCTTCATAGCTATAAAGGTGCAATTTCTATTCCTGATCGGACAGTTAGCTTGACAGATATAACGTCCTGGTCTTTTCAATTCTATGACCTGATCATGAGATTCTGTTCTGTTGATAATTCCATTGTCAAAATTCCACGAATAAGTGCATGCCTGACTATTAGAGTTGACAGAACAATTAACTTTCTCATTTACGCGTCCGATTAGTTCCGTGTGTTCACCTAAAGCATCTTATAGACAAATCACAGGAAACATAACTATACCATGTCAAGATGATGAATATTTGATCAAAAATAAAGCAT
Organism: Aporrectodea caliginosa; assembly: GCA_020284085.1. NCBI lineage: Eukaryota > Metazoa > Annelida > Clitellata > Crassiclitellata > Lumbricidae > Aporrectodea > Aporrectodea caliginosa. The sequence goes on along the minus strand of JACEVL010000223.1, from coordinate 322,639 downwards.
TTGTAAGCCAATTAAGCATTGCTCTTTTGCTCAGTATGAGCTCGATAAATCCTGCCTGCAACTGTCTTATATCAATGATATTATATTTTTATATTTTCAGATGTTCGTTAATTTATAACTAAACCTTTGTTTATATATTTTATTTATATTTCATAGAGTTTTTCCTGCATTTTTATTTACCTAGAATCGGTAACGATGAAAGACAGGTTATAAAGACAATTCTACAATTCATGAGTCAAATAACGACGTGTCAGGTTTCCTAGAAGCAGTATACGATATTAGTCTACTTGCTAGTTTCTATGTGTGAAAATCTGTCTGTAAATCTTTTTTAATCTCTTGATTTAGAAAACCCACGGTGGCGCTGGTTAAATTAGTAGCGATTTGGTTTTCATAGCGCAAACCTGAACGTCTACAAAGTACTGAGCTTTACTTTAGAATGCTTGCTGCTGAGGCTTTTAATAAGTGTCAAATGATAAACATTTTAGGGCCTAACTCAGCCATGCATAGCTGAAAGATCCGGAAACACTTCTAATTAAAACGTTATCTTATTCAGACCAAAAGTTGTTTCAATTAACTTGTATTCCATGCTTACATATTACTCTGAAGACGTCTGAAGTGCAGTTGTATAGTTTCGTCGTTGATTGTGTCGTCTGACAAACGTAAGAACTTCCTTCCATCTGAAGCTCAGATTCCATCGTCAGATTGCAAGTGTAGATATTTCCTGAATCCGAGCATCTCGATGAATTGATGGCAATGTTTTCACCGGTCCTTATCCATTGCAATTCGGGAACTTCGCTGCCGCTGTATCTGATGCTGCATGACAACTGGACAGTTTCTGGTTTTATGTCACAACTATTAGGTCCAATTAGTCCGCCAACATTTAAGTTTGATTCGCAAACTGGTTCTGTCTCTGCGAATTACAACATTAAGACTTGTTTAAATCCTGAATCCTTGAATGTTTACATCGCCTGCCTATGCCTGTACCTTTTGAAAGTCGCTATAGATTAATTATAATCATTATTAATTAGTAAATTCTATAGCGACGTTGCACAGTGCATAAGACATCAACCGATTGCACACCAAACCCTAGTCGTAATAAGGTCAACATCCAGAAGGTCACTCCGCTGAGACAGAAATGTCGCCTGTAGTAGATAAGCAATTTGAAACAGATTAGGTTTCGGAAACTCCTGAAGACTACCTTATTTCTTAGAGACAGCACTGACCTGGGTCTGAATCTCTGAGCGGTGCTATACAAATGTTCAATTACAATTACTGTTACAATTATCAATTTGATAACAGAATGACTGAGCAGCACAAACACACATGTATAAGTTATGTATACCGGCTCTCATGAGAGCTTGTCTACATATTATCCTGAACCGATTGCACACCAAAATTGCACACTGGAGTTGCAGGACCTATATTTAGGTCTAGCAACCGAGACCTAAATATAGGTCCTGCAACTCCAGGTATGATCCTACAATTCTACACTTAAGCCGTTGCATTGGCTTCCTGTTCATTTGGGTTTCGTTGTCTATAAAACAGTGTACAAGACAATCGCATTATTTAAAATCGCATTATTTAAAATTAGTCATTACTCCTATGATCCTATGAAAGGAGGAGAAAGGACTGATTTTAAATAATGTGATTGGCTGTACACTTTTTATAAACCATGAAACTTGATTAAACAGGAAGCCAATGCAACGACTCAAGTGCAGGAATGAATAGAAAACATTGAACTGCAAATACCTAGAACAGTAAGACGCACTTTCCCTCCTTGATCGTTCTGGCTGGCTATACACATATATAGTCCACCATCCCCCTTGGTCACTGAGTGAACTATTAGGTTGAAGAATTTCGTATAATTGTGGGTGTAACTGTCTACCCGGAACCGATATTTGTAGGTCTCTATGACAGCTCCATGTGAATAAATGACGGGTTGCGAATATTGATCTAACTCTAAAATCCAGTCTACTTGCTCTGATGTAGTAGAACAATTGAAAACTGTAGAGTCGTTGATCAAAGCAACAAACGATTTCCATGGTCCGACAAATTTCTTACAAATTTTCATTTATTTCGTACCAGAGGTGTTTTTTATTATGCAGCCACTCCGTTACTGCATTTTTGCCATGATTATAAATAAATCTAATTCCAATAATATTTGTAATATAGGCCTAACGTTTATAAGGAAAATAATGATTTTACCAAAGATTGATGTGGACGCATGAGCGATAATATAGTATTTACCGTGCTGCAACACAAATTGTCCACTCCGTTACCTGTCCACTCCGCTAACATTTATCGGGTAACGCATGGGATAGCTATGTAACGGAGTGGAAAAACTGTGCTCGACACTCGAAAGATAGTAACGAAGTGGACTTATTATAGGCTAAATGGTGTGGTATTTTGATGCTGTGAGCAGATTTTTAAGACAATACCATAAATATTTCAGTGTTTTCTGTTTATTCGATCAATGGGAATGATTGGCTCAAGTGCTTTTTTTCATTTACTTGGGATTTTTTATTCAACTTGACATTAATTGCTTTTCTTTCCGTAATGGAGTGGACCTTTCTTAAATAAATAAAACTGTGATGGGAATCAAATAATCATATGTATTCTAATTTCTTTTATTTTTATTTTATAAATATTAATACTAAAAGCATATTGGCATGTCAAGATACACAACAGAAGCTGTACAGCATACACAGTATAAACAGATCTCACATGTATGCAGTAACGGAGTGGACAAATATTTTAGTAGGGCTATTTTTTTTCTACCAAAAACTTCCTACGTTTACATATTAGTGCAAAACGAAATATATATTTGTAAAATAGACATATTCAAGATTTGTTCCAAAGAAAAAAAAATTTCATTTGGAAAACCATTTTTTTGGCTTGTTGAATTAGTAAATTTGCTATGTAACCGGAAAATGACTCAATTTATGCATGTTGACATTTAGTGATAAAAACCGTTGCTGGTAGTTCATTTCGTCAGTATATTTCAACATAAATGGCATTCAATATAATTATTTATCGTTAATGTCGACAAGGGCTTAGCAAGTTAATGTTATACAAATTATGAATACCGCAAATTCACTAACTTTCCAAAATCGAATGTTACACGCACAACCAAAGGCCATTAAACACTTGCAATAAAACGTGAGTACGCACATATTAATGGCGTCGCGTATATTGCCATAGACTATGTATTTTTAGATTTTGGATGTATTGGACATAATACGCATGTAAGCCTCACTAGCTTAGCTGTCCCACTATAGTGGCCGGTCCCACTTACCCATCTCCCACCCCTAGGCTAAAAGATGTAACAAAGTCAAATTATTTTCTTTTCCGTTTTTACTCCGTTTTTTCAATTTTTTTGGGAAAAACGACGTTTTCCGTTTTTACTTTGCTTTTACCGTTTTTAACAACTATACTTTTCACTAACCTTCAATTGATAATATCGCAAGGTCGGAAATTCCACGGTAGATCGCAAATATAGCTCTTTGTAAGTTTCAGCTTTGAAAAGCTTCTCTCACATAAAGGCACAGACCCACAGACCATCAGAAATTATTTTTGGCCTAGTCAAAGGTTTGGGAGAGATTCTACAAAGTCCCATTCAGCTACGAATGTCAAAACGTCTAATATTGCCCAGTCTTTGGCTTCTTCCAGATTAATCTCTGCTACTTTCAGATGACTTCTCAGCCTTGGTATTTCGGTAGAGTTGACGAAGAGCATTGAATTCGATGAAGTGATTGACACGTTCGCAACTTTGAAAGGCAGGAAAGGAAAGTTCTAGTTTAGTCGAGATGCTCACTAAGTGCTGAAATGCTTGCGTCTTTGTTCCTGTTTTTCTTGTATTATTTCATTTATGAGTATATTTCCATAAATTTATATTTTAATTGGTAACCTGAAGATGCTATTACTGCATTGCAATGTTTAAAAAAATTATCAGCCAAATTTCCAACGAGTTTTCCTCATTATATAAAATTTGCCAATATTAGACATTAATACTGTAGTTATATAATGTTCTGTATTCTTTTAACTTTATTTTACAATGAGGCCTCTATAACCTGCAGGCACCTTCATTACCCTCCATGGTTCAAAGATTGTATTAATATTTTGCTTATTTGATTTTTAATGATGTTGGCCTAACTGCTGATCTGATGGTAAAATTGCTGATTAAAATAAAAAATAAAACAAAAATATGCATCTGTAATTTTTATTCTGCTAGTTGTTTATGTCACTACTATATACCATTACATTCTGTTATATGGAATTACGATTCACGAGTAAGATTAGTACAAAAAACATTACTTAGGATTCTGCATGGTCTGGTAAGAAAGGGAGTCAATTGAGTGACACCATGAGTTACCGCACAGGGTGTCGCCAACCCTAGCGACGCCACTGGTCGTTGATAATGCTTTAAGAAAAAGACTAGTAGACTATTACAAGGATGTGAGTTGGACTATTCTCTGGTGTCATACCCGCAGTAGCCTATCTCTGGTTTCCCTGATGTATCAGATTTAGACCTGTCTTCTCCAATGTATTGTGATATTTCATTCAAAGCGTCAATCAACGGACATTACGAGTCAGTTGATTATTGCCCTCTTGCCCAACATGTGGACGCCATAGATGTCACTGGATTAGATGGTGAGGATAAGACTTTTTATATATGTAGAATTCTAGATTGTTTATATATGTAGATTGTTGAGCAAAAGGTGCGCACGTACTCTTGCCCAATGTATGTGGACGCCTCTGATGGTTACAGTTTCATCACAAATAGCGTATGTTTTCACGAACAACTGTTACTGGTGCTGAAAACTACCTACTCTACCTCAAAGAAAAAGTTCAAGAAGTTCGGAGAGCTACTGAGAAATCGACTCAGCCTACGTACACTCCAGCATGGTCATGCATGGACTCCTTTACAAGCGTTACTGAAGCTGAAGTACGTCAAATCCTCTGTTCCTCACCGTCGAAGAGCTGTTCGCTTGATCCTATTCCGACCTTTCTGCTTCGTGAGATGATTGATGATCTACTGCCGTACATTGTCTCCATCTGCAATGCTTCGCTGGATGAGGCAATCCTACAGGCCAGTCAGAAGCGTGCCATTGTCAGACCTGCCCTTAAGAAGTCGGGGCTTGATCTGAACTTACCATCCAGTTACAGACCCATCTCAAACCTAACCTTCATGTCAAAGCTAATTGAGAGAGTGGTTGCTGTCCAGCTGCTCCGGTATCTTGAGCAGAATGGTCTGATGCCAAACCATCAGTCTGGCTTTCGCAAGGGACACTCAACTGAGACAATCCTTATCCGTCTTTTATCAGACATCCACCAGGCTATGGATTCGGGCAGGGTTACACTACTGGCTCTTCTTGATGTGAGCGCTGCCTTCGATTCGGTAGATCATCAGATACTTCTTACAAGGCTTGCGACATCATACGGGATCTCAGGCCGTGCATTGGCTTGGTTCTGCTCCTATCTTGAGGGGCGGACCATGAGGGTGGAGATTAGAGATGACAAGTCGGTCTGGGCGCCTGTTGTTTGTGGTGTTCCTCAGGGCTCAGTCCTGGGGCCACTACTTTTCATTCTCTACACCGCTGACCTCTATAATGTTGTAGCGTCGCTGGGTCCAACATCTCATCAGTTTGCTGATGACCTTCAACTGTATTTGTCCTGTCGACCTGAAGATTCAGTGGTATGCGCGCAACAAATGCATTGTGCACTTGAGACGGTGCATGACTGGATGTCTGCCAATCGTCTTAGACTCAACCCGAGCAAGTCACAGTTTATATGGTTTGGTACAACACGTGCACGTTGTAGGATCGATCAAAATGCTCTTACATCGGCATCCCTTATTGGACAGTCCTGAAATGTGGTGAGGGACCTTGGGGTGCTTCTTGATGGTGGGCTTACGATGGCTGATCATGTGTCAAATATCTCCAGGATTAGCTATTATGAGCTCAGGCAGATCCGAGTTATACGGAGAACGCTGTCGCTAAGCGCTGCGGCTGTGCTAATACACTCTTTCGTCCTCACACGTCTTGACTACTGTAATGGGGTCCTCCTGGGCCTCCCTGAGTTCCGTCTTCATCAACTTCAGCTCGTTCAGAATGCAGCAGCCAGACTGCTGGCTGATCTACCGAGATATTCACACATATCTGACTATATGCGACGTGAGCTCCACTGGCTTCCAGTTGCTGATCGTGTGCAATTCAAAATTGCTACGCTGGTTTGGAAGGCTACGACTGGTACTGCTCCGGACTACATTGCTGAACTGTGCCTTCCAGTTGGCACTCAAGCTGGTCGGCGGGCTCTCCGGTCTGCCTCGCGAAATGACTTGATGATACCTTCGTTTCGAACCACCACCTGTGCTCGTCGGGACTTCTCGATTGCGGCGCCGCGGATCTGGAACGCTCTTCCGCCGTCTGTGCGTGCTGCACGTGGCTATATGGGCTTCTCTAAACTCTTAAAGACGCATTTTTTCAGCTGTTTGATGGCTACGTGTTGAGCGCTTCTGAGAGACTCTTAAGTGGCGCTTTATAAATGTTTTGTTACGTTACATTACATTACATTACTGACAACGTTTTAAAGCGCATTAGTGAATTTGGTGATAGATCCTTGAGCGACGATCAGCTAAATCGTTTTACCTTGAGGCTTTGCAGAAACGGTGGGCCTAACCGTCGTAATTGTAAGTGGCTTTGCAGAAACGGTAACCGTCATAATTGTAAGTGTGCAATTGTTATTCCTGATTACACATATTGCTTGACAGATGTAACGTCCTGGTCTTTTAAACTCCATGACGCGTTCATGAGATTCTGCCCAGTTAGTAGTGCCGTTATGAAAAATCCACAACGAAGTGCATGACTGACTACTAGAGTTGACAGAACATATAACTTTGTCATTGATGGTTCTTGTAAGTTCCGTATGGTTACCTAAGGCATCTGAAAAACAGATTAGAAACGTCACTACATCAAAAGTTAGATATCATGATCCTAATATTTGATCAAAAGCAAACTCTGGTCAGCTAATTAAGCCTTGAGCTTTTGCTTTGTGTAAACCTAGACGACACTATGTTTGCAGTTGTCGGCTTCACTAAACACCACTCCATAGAAACTCCACTTGCCTCTCTGTACAATAAACTGGTCTCTTCCATCAGCAAGTCTCCTGCGTTTGTCTCATCGACATCTCCTCAGCATTCGACACCATTGATCACAGCCTCCCTCTTCATAGACTGTCATCTTGGTTTGGCGTCTCTGGCACTTCTCTTTTCTGGATCCAGTCCTACTTGTCTTCCAGATTCTTCTCTGTTATAGCGTCCAGCCACTGCTCGCAACCCCTCCCACTCTCTTGTGGTGTCCCTCAAGGCTCCGTCCTGGGTCCACTGCTCTTCATTCTGTATACGACACCATTAAGCCATCTCATAGAATCCTCCTCTGTTGACCGTCATCTCTACGCAGACGAAGACGACACTACATATCCTTCGCCCCAAGCTCTTTTCCCACCTCAATTGCAAAACTACTCGATATGGTTAACATAATTATAGTCTCTCAATGGATGTCGTCCAATCTTCTCTGCCTCAACCCTTCCAAAATGGAATTCATCATCCTAGGCCTTCCTGACCAAATCACGAAAATCACTGACTCATCAATACAGTAATCCACTAACTCTTCATCTCTTACCTTCATCTCTGATGTCCCAGTCCGGTATCTTGGAGTTAGTTTCGATCCACATCTCTCCTTCTCTAATCACATCTCCAACCTCTCGCGCTCCTGCTTCATGCACATTCGTGACCTCCGCCGCATCCGACCCATGCTTGACCTCAAAACTGCCTCCACCATTGCTACCTCCAGGGTCCACTCAAAGTTCGGCTCTTTCTCAAACTTGATTCCACCCAACTAAAGCGTCTGCAGCTCATCCAAAACTCACTAGCCAGAGCCGTCACCAGAACACCCAAGCATCATCATATCACTCCCATAATCAAAACACTCCATTTGTTAAAAATTCCAGAGTGAATCCACTTCAAAGTCCCATCGCTAGCCTACAACTCCTACAATACTCCAAGCCCAGATATCTTCGCGTCCTCTTGACCATCCGGCCAACCCACTCCTCCGTTCTTTCTCTTTCTTGGTAACTACTCATCTCAAGTTCTCCAACCGAGCGATATCCAACACTGCACCATGTCTCTGGAACGATCTGCTTCCTGAATTCCGCACTTTTTCGGTTCCTCCACCATCATCGCCAATTGTCCACCATCATCTCCCTCAGGCTCCTCTATCCATCACCTCCAAGGCTTTCCACTCGAAACTAGTCTCTCCTCTTAAAGAACTCTTACCCCAACTCAGCTGATCATCTATCTTTCACCTCTCGACCTAAACGACACCCACCTTAACAGCTACTCTGCCCTTCTGATCCTCTGGAAACCGGACTCGGACCTCCTTCGGACTACCCTCTCTGATAACCCTTCTGACTACAGATAGCGCTCGTGAATAAGCTGGTGCCATGCGCTTGGCTTTCGAGTGGCGCTTTAAAAGTTTGGCGCTTACGATTACGATTATCATTTAATTGATATATTTAATACGCAGTATTTATTAACATAATTTTATGTTATGCAGGCAAATGCAAGATTCTTGAATCAAATAACGACTTGCGCAGTTTCCTAAAAGCACTAGGTCTACTGGTTAGTACACAGGCAGACTACTTGATGACCATTTCCCTACAATTTTACGAGTTACGAATCTCCTGCTTTCGAAAGCCCATCGATGACACTGTTTAAAGAAGTGACGAGTTTCGCTTCATAACGTAAACCTGAATATATACTGAGTTTCAAAACTGTTTTTGGTGAGCGTTTTATATGCACAATTTCAGGGCATAACTCAGCCATGCCCAACTGAAAGATCCGGAAACACTTCTAATTAAAACGTTATCTTATTCAGACCAAAGCAAAATTGTTTTAATTGACTTGTATTCTATTCTTACCTAAGCTTATTATTCTGAAGTCGCCTGAAGTGCATTTGTATTGTCTGGTCATTGATTGTGTCGTCTGACAAACGTAAGAGCTTCCTTGCATCTGAAGCTCAGATTCCATCGTGAGATTGCAAGTGTAGACATTTCCTGAATCCGAGCATTTCGAGGAATTGATGGCAATGTTTTCACCTGTCTTTGTCCATTGCAGTTCGGGAACATGGTTGCCGCTGTATCTGACGCTGCACGACAGCTGGACTGTTTCTGGTTTTAATGCACACCTGTTAGGTGCAATTAAGTTTGATTCGCAAACTGGTCGAGTCTCTGCAAATTACAAGATTATGGCTAATTTCACTTTCAAACCTTGTATGTCTATATATCTATAATTCGCTCGCTATTCCTTTTTCTAACGACTAGTCTAGCAGTATCACATCATCAGTTCTATGGGTGTATAAAAACTTCATTATCAACTTGTGCTCATTAAAAGTAATTAAATACGTAAGGAAACGCAAAAAAACTGTAGGCAATGATAAATATTTGAGCTCATAAAACATTGAACTGGAAAAACCTAGAACAGTGAGATGCACTTCATTTCCCTCTTCATTCGGGCTGTCTGGATCTCGACAGATATACATGTATAGTCCAGCGTCATCCTTGGCCACAGACTGAAGTATCAGATTAAAGTGATTCCCGAAACTGTCTGTGTAGACCTCTATGCGGAACCGATCTGTGTATTCGAGGTTCACTTTTTCATGAGAATAAATAAAATAGTGTTGATAATGATTTGGGAAGAAGAGCCATTCTACACTGTCTGATGAGGTAGAACAGTTGAGGAATTTCGAATCGTTGATCAAAGCTACTGCAACATTTGGAATCACTGAGATGGCTGCACATTGCAAACCTAAAACATAGTTTTTTTATTGCCATGTAATAAAACCAAAACAATGCAATACTACAGAATGAGCAAACAGATCACATAGCTCGAATATTTATTCAACTCAGAGCTAAAAGTCAAGTGTAGTAAAAGTGTGTAGGTGTATAAATAAAGTTCACCAACAAATGCGCCCGTGACAAAAGCGCCAGACAAATGCGCCCCGACAAATGCGCCAAAAAATCACAAAAAATCGACAAATGCGCCCCGTCAAAAGCGCCCCAAAATAACCGACAAATGCGCCCGACAGCAGCGCCCGATAGTAGCGCCCCAATATCAATATCAAAGAATTACTTGAGTTTGTTCTATACCTGCAAGAAAGAGGTTGTTTGTGTTTATTTAGAGGTTCGTTATGAACAACTTCGAAGGACTATAGGTACGAAATTATGCCATTGTACTTATATTTTGATTTACATCGGGGTTCCGTACTCTGATGTTAGGTTCAAAGGGACGCGGCTGTCGGGGTGAATAGGCTAACGAGTGAAATGAGGTACGAAATCCAGCCATTGTACTTATATTTTGATGTACTCTGATGTTAGTTAATCTCTAGTTTATTAGTTACTCTCTAGTTTATTTAGAATAGATGTATTAAATATCGTGCACTCTGCTGCTTTCGTTGTGACTCATTTTTCGTCTCATTTAACAGGCGCTTTTGTCGGCAGGGGCGGGCGAATTTTGTCGGAGCGCCTTTGTCGGGCGCATTTGTCGGGGCGCTTTGTCGGGACGCTTTTGTCGGGGCGCTTTTGACGGGTCACCATAAAATATGGAGACAATACATTCTAGTTCTACACTATGGGGTTTCTGCAGCGAGAGCCATTATACTATAGGCAAAGGGCACACAACTCCCCGATAAAGATTCGAGGAACTATATCCCGCGAGTGTTATTTAAAACCATAGACGTCTATACTAACAAACTCAACCATAGGTATTAGGTAGTCAAAATGACAACTGTAACAGTTATTGCTCAGCTACAACGCTTCCCTGTTGTATTATAGAAATAAACGAATGTACACACATACACACATTCTCGGACATTAAGTGTTAGTAAAATCAACAGCTTTTCCTAATAAACATAGACAAACCTATAGACTTCGACCACTATAGTCCTATAGTCAATGTAAATTTCGCCCACAGTTAGGATTTAGTATAAATAAACTCCCGATAATTATTATTATGCAACATTGAAAAGCTATGCGATCCGTGTGTTTCTGAAAAAGATAGTTCCCGGGGCTTAATCGTTTTGTTGCGCTGAAGAAATGCGTAGTTTACGTTTAGGCCTACCTGTCTCTGAAAATACTGCCGACAAAACAATTAGGCACATTAGACCTAAATACGGTTTCATCTCATCTGTCTGTAAACAATAAAAACAATACATTTATATTCCAACAATCAGCGACACAACTTGGAGCATACTATATCTGCGTCGTCCCTGATTTTAAAGGGAACTGCATGAAGTCATCATCATCGGGCGTGCTCTTCTGCGTTATTACTTAGCGCTGTCAGCTTTCGCTTTCCGATGCTCGTAGACTATAGGCCTATTTAGATTGCATGCAATAGCTCTGTCTAACTTCCAATTCAATGCGCCAATTTCAGGATCAAGGCACAGTCGATCTTCTCCAGATTATTTTTGTGACATACATCGAATGGACACGCCATTTGGCAGAGGTACTTGCAACCAAACAGGATTTCGAGTATCTCACCAGGAGGCGTCCATTCATTGACAGTAGTCAGGGTGCACAACGGTGGAGATTGTAAGCCCTCCACAGCACCATACTTCTCAATCCTGGCTTGATACAGAGTCATACTTCCTTTTAGTATAGTATGAGGGGTTGCATAATATTGCTGTAATTCTTTAAACGGTTTCAAACGCATTTGCCGTACATTCATTCGGCAATATTATTTTAAATACGACGAGTACTTTATCTACGGGATGTCTACTCAGAAGTGCTCACAACTCAAATGGGGCGAAAGAGAACAGCCATAAAAGAAAAAGGGGAAATGACCGCGAACTTCACATTTGATTAAAATAAGAGCGACGTAAAAGGTTTATAGCCTATTATTCAAACGATATAACGAAACTGACCTTCACACGCCACTAACTTACACAATCAACTAGAAAATGGCAGGCAAGACTATATTGGGATCATGCTATGCGAAGGTTAGGTGCAACACTATAGTGAGTGACTACTGTGCTGGTTGAGCTCCCATTGGCAGTCATGTGACAGACTGAGCATACTGGAGCTTGCAATTACGGATTCATTTGGTTTCGGTTCTGCGTTCAAAGCATTTGACTTTTTAGGCTGTAGTTGTTACCTATTCGAATATTGGGAACATTCACAACATGTTGATCACAGCAATTCTATTCATCGTGAGAATTGGAGTTGGTTAGTAAAACATATTGTGCAACGAAATTTTTAGACTACAAGTGAAAAGATATGTCTTTTACGACATTCATAATTAATTTGGATACTTTCTGCAGTTCATTTTCTCAATATAATATGTCATCCAACTTTAGCAGATGAAAACCAGTACTGGCCGCATGACAAAAGAGTTTGATTTAACTCGTAATCGTAACTGTGCTCGTAAACACTAATCTTCTAAAGTCATTCGAAAGCCAAGCGCAGGGAACTAGCTCATTCACTCACGAGCGCTATGTCAAGCAGGCGCCTTTTTATAAATGAAGCATCAGTGCTTGCTGAAACTAGTGTCACCTGGTTTACTTCAATTCACTGTTGCAAACTCAGTGAGTGTAATTATATGCCTTTTAATTTTCAGTTATTTCGAGTCTCGACGTTTATCCTCTCAACAAAGCCGTCCTTGCTGGACAAAGAATGGAACTGAAGTGTAACACGAACCACAATGAAATGGTTAATCGCTGGGCTGCAACGCGAGTTGGACGAAGAGCGATGTGATATTTCAAAATTCTGGCAACCAAGATATTACATATTTTGATGTTCGGTTTGGTCAAAATGGAGACGGCAATCTGTACTTGAACAAAACCGAACTAAACGACGCTGGCGTCTATACGTGCTTTAAAAACGAAGATGCAGTTCAAAGTAGCGCACAACTTATAGTCCTAGGTGAGCATTTCTTACTTTTAAAATGTAGGCTTCGGGGCCGTCCATAAATGACGTCACGCACCTAGGGAGGGGGTCGGAAATTTGTGACGATGTGTGACATGGGGAAGGGGGTCAGCGAAGTGTGACGTCATATCAGGTCTGTGTAATTAAATTTAACAATTAACAACATTTTAAGTTTAAAATTACAGCACTAATTTTGAGTATTAAAATTTTCATAATTTTTTGATTATTTTAATGTATACGTACACCATTATTAATAATTTTCTAATTATTTAAATATTTTTAACCATCAGATTTTTAAATACTAATTACAATGACAATAAATGGGATTTGAAACATGTTTTGTTATCAAGTGGATATTTGGTTTTAGGGGGTCAGAGCTTTGTGACGTCATTTTTCAGAGGGATGACTTTTTGTGACAAAGTGTGACAAGTGGAGGGGGTCAAAATCGGCCAAAATAGCGTGACGTCATTTATGGACGGCCCCTTATGTCGTCAAATTCATTTATCAGACATAATATGTTTAGACGGTTACCAATAAATGACCAGAATTTAAATAATCTTAGACGGAAGCGTTTTAGTGTCAGTAAAATGGCAGGCCTACAAATTTTAGAAATAGGCCTATATTCTGTTGCCATTCAGTCCAGCTTTTGCTTATCGACTACCCTGCCAGCAAGTCGATGAACACAATGTCATGGTGGTACCAATGCGTGTCCTATGTATATGCGTCCTACCGAGCTTTCTAATCATAGAATGCAAAAAATAAGGACGCAATAATTCGAAGCCGGATGCTTTTGATCATACATAATTATATGCACTTAAAATTTGGATTCGATAGACGAGAATACCTGGAGGCCATCGTCGTAAGTTGCTGGACTCAAGATCCACTAAACCAGTGCTGCCCAACCCGCGGCCCGCGGGCTGATTCTAAGTGGCCCGCCGTAGCTGCAAAAATGAAGTAAAAGACAGAGTCACTGGCCTACTTGCATAGCTATTCGTTCGTAACTTGGCTTATCAATTGACAATGTGAACACAAAATCCAGTTCCTTCGACGCATTAAGCTTGTTTAAATTTTCAAAACGTAGTCTACGGTGCTCTACGTGAGCGCGAACAACAAAATCAAAGACGCTAATATAAAGTAGGGCCTATATAGCATGTTACAGCTATCGCCATCTATCGAATGATAGAATAAATAATCAGTAAGTTAGTACGTTAATAATATCGTGTCACGAAAAATACGCAAGCCACGAGTAGGCCGAATTAAAATGAAAGTATTAAAAATAAACACACCCTGTTGAAATTAATAAAACCGGAAGCGGATGTTGCGATGCTGGTATGCAAATGTTTTGTACTAGCCTAGTAATGACTATACGGCGGATAGTCATAAATAGGCCTATAGTTATTTCGAACATTATAATATTTTATATTTTTCGGGCTATTTGTGGGGAACCATGTCATGTTTTTCGAGGAATCTTCCCACATACACAGCCTACGTCCTAGAATCCACAATTTTAATAAATGTAATTACATACCACGAATCTTGTTTAAAGATACATATTAATTGTCTTATAAATATAATTACTCGTATCATTAACTTTAGCCTGACTCTTTTAGCTTATTGTGTTACTTGTAACCTGTTGCGTTTTGTCAACTGGATTATTTTGAAATCAAACGAATATTGATTGAAATGACAGTTAAATCGAGCTAAGTGCAAAAACGGAATGTTACAGACGAGAACCGTACGTTTAATGCGTCTTGGGAACTGGAAAGGCATAAATATAATTATTATGATTATAGGCCTATATCGCGCGCCAATCCCGCGATGTCGCTAAGGAATTTATAATACAGTGCTCATCTTAAACAACTTTAAACAACTACCACTTTAAACAACTACCACGCATTCTTCCGACGCTATAAATTCAGAAAATAGCCTACGTTTAATATTCAGATTTAGTGAAAACTGAAAAGTGAGCAATTCAGCCTATCATTAGAACAGTTGAAATTGGATTTCTCTGCTCGTCTAAAAGACATTTTCTTAAACCCATCCAAAACTCAGTTTATCTGGCTTGGTAGTCGCCAACAGCTGGCCGGTGTAGACATGCAACTGTTGGCTGAATCTTACCCTCATGTAACTTTTTCACCTACTGTACGTGACCTTGGAGCGGCGCTCGACCAAGAGCTTAGTTTTCGCAACATGTTAACTTGCTTACGCGAAGCTGTACTACCAGCTTCGCCAGCTGCGTGTTGTGCTCTCTCTCTCTCCTCTCTCTCTCTCTCTCTCTCTCTCTCTCTCTCTCTCTCTCTCTCTCTCTCTCTCTCTCTCTCTCTCTCTCTCTCTCTCTGTCTCTCTGTCTCTGTCTCTGTCTCTGTCTCTCTGTCTGTCTGTCTCTCTGTCTGTCTGTCTGTCTCTCTCTCTCTCTCTGTCTCGCTGTCTCTGTCTCTGTCTCTGTCTCTCTGTCTCTGTCTCTCTCTGTCTCTCTGTCTGTCTGTCTCTCTGTCTCTCTGTCTGTCTGTCTGTCTGTCTGTCTGTCTGTCTGTCTGTCTCTCTCTCTCTCTCTCTCTCATGATGCTGCCGTTGTTCTTGTTCATGCCTTTGTTACCAGCAGAGTTGATAACTGTAGTTTGATTCTCGCTGGTCTCCCTTCTGGCCTAATAAGCCGTCTTGACCGGGTCCTCCGCTCAGCTGCCCGACTTATTGGTCGTATTCCAAAATACGCTTCAGTCTCTGCTTACATGCGCGATGTTCTGCACTGGCTTCCTGCCTCGCAGCGCATCTCTTACCGGATAGCAGCCTTAGTTTGGCGGTGCCTTGCTGGCTGTGGTCCATCACACTTATCTGACCTCTGTCGTCCTGTCTCTGACCTAGCCCCCCGTCGGTCAAATATTGATACTTTTGAGTTTACTGGTGCGGCTCTCGGCTTCAAGAAAACTTCTTCAGTGGCCCGCGGTGTCAAATAGGTTGGACAGCACTGTCCTAGACCATAGAGTTGGTCTAGGATAATCATATGCGAACAGTGTAACCGGCGATGACGCATTTGTCTGACACTGCTGGCAATCATAAGTTCATAACAGAACATTTGTCTTACTTTGTGAAGAATCGAATCCGGTTCGTGAGAGTCACTTTTCTGTTGGCTTCAGCTCATTACCTTGTGGCATTAATATTTGGATGCTGTGCAGACTAAAGTTTTCGACTGTGGGTAACTGGAGTCCAAGTATGGAGTGGATACATCACCAAGAAGACTGATAAGAAATGATAGCGTTACGATTAGGCTACTATACGAACACTACCGTAACTTCTGTTTTGAATTTTCCAATCAATTCAGTAGCAAATGGAAGTTACTTTTCCTGCATAACATTCTTCAAACCGTAAAACGGTCCCGTCAAAACGACAGCTTCTAATACTCCTGATTTCAGGTTTATCTGGAATTCAACGAAAATCATTTTCCAAGACAGCACGCTTTTCTCAGTCAAACATCCTGATGTCAAAGATATCTTGATGTCATCAGACGGTAAAATGGCTACCAGCGTCACAACTGCATTGATTGATGGCATTGGTACAGATTCTTCTAGTAGGCTAACTACTGGTGTGAGTAATTTTCTCCGTCCCAAAATCTCTAGAACAACGGACCTCAGCGGGATTTAGGCCATTATGTAGGAATCAGTTATGCAACCAAATGCGTTCCCATATTAGCATGTTATTGTCAAAGTTTACATAGCCTACTACAAATAAGGGGGGCCCGTGGCGCATTGGATAACATCTGGCACAGAGACCGAGAGGTACCGAGTTCGAGCCTCCGTTGGGCGGATATGCTTTGTAGGCTGCTATTAGCGCCGTTGTATTGCAGGCTGTCTGTTCTGTTAGTAGTTAAGATTTAAATTGCATAACATGTTAATGTACAGCGCAGTGCGTTTGTCAGGCGCTTATTAAAGAAAAGATATTATTATTATTATTATTACTTGTCCAAACAGGGATCCGGGTAATTCCCCTCTGGACATTACCTCCCGGACGTTTCCCCGCCATCTCCCCCTCAATTTTTCCCATCGAGCGTTTCAATAGGATAAAACCCCACTGGATATTTCCCCAAAATGTCCACACATGATCAACAATTTCTATGTTAATATAGCAACAGATTGGGTAACCAAATAAGCTTTTAATGCTTTGAGTCTTAATTAATGAATGTTTACTCAATTTGATGCTTAAAGTAAGTGTTTAATAAAGTTTTGATATTATTTTAGGCCTACTCAATCTGTTAACAGTTTTCTATAAAGGCTTTTAATGCATTGGTCTTAATATAGCAACAGATTGGGTAAACAACCCAGCTTTAAAATTAATGTTTACTTACTTTGATGCTTGAAATAAATGTTTAATAAAGTGTTGATTATTTACTCAATCTGTTGCTATTATTATCTGCCATGAATTTGTTTTAAGAAGCCGCTGCGAAAAACCATACAGAAAGAGTCGGAAATTGTAGCTAGTAGGCCTATACGTGGAAAAACAAAGTTATTTTAAACTTCTTTGTTTACGTTAAACAAATAAATTAGCAAATAACGTAGTAAGTTATGAGTGCGAACGCCGTATAAGTGCAGAGGCAAATTTAAATGAGTGTAAAGCAAAGGTGAAATTAAATGAAGATCTACCAGTTGTTAGTTACCTGCATGAACACACTCATGCTACTGTTCGGTTCTTGTAAATTCATTTTAAAATATTGTTCTTTTCATTATTTTGTGACTATATATAATTGATTTTAATGTTTGCTGATGTTTGTTAGGGGGAAATGTCCGGGGGTCTTTGCCTGAGGGGAAATCCCTGGGGGATTTGGCGGGGAAATGTCCATGGGGAACCTCCTAGAGACCTAGACCCGTCCAAACAGTAAGTAATTTTGAACACCTCGAATATATCAAAAATATATCAGATTTATGTGCCAGACGTCGATACTTGAATCAGGAGCAACCTTTGACGGTTTTAAGCAACTTCGTCACTATGCTTAGACCTACCTCTCAGTCTTTCTGAGCAAACAAGTGAATCCATAGAAATTCCAGAAGTCTTCTTGCGCTGTTAAAGTCATTAGAAAATGATTGAACTGAATTAACTTAATAAAAGATTTGTAATGAGGCAACAAGTTAATCTTATAGTCATAGTAGTGATCAATGGATACGTGCCTTTTACTAGAAACATTTGAAATGTCAAGTTAAACTCTTTTAAATAATTATAACAACTTTATGAATTTTCAGTTTTTGTGTCATTTTCCCTGGTGGCTGTTGTGTCGATATTCCTTGTTCTACTGGCACTAATGGCTTTCAACTTCTACATTTGTCGAAAAAGAGCTACTGCAGGTTTGACAGATTTTTAAAGCTGATTAAAATACATGTATGATCCTATTTATACAAAAATAGATGGTATTGAAAGCACGAGAAGTTAAAACATGTTAACGCGCTACACAGCTACAAAGAATAGGGCCCATATTTTTTTTCCTATCTGGGTCAAAGCTTTCATAGGCAATGACTGTAATAAGCATGGATTTTGATAGAACAAGGCATATGGTAGGAAAGATTTAATGTACAGGAATAAGCAAAGACTTTATAGGCAAAGATTGTGGTAGGCAACGATCGGAAAGGACTCTGGTAGGAAAAGACTTTGATACGCAAGGACTATGGTAAACAAGAACTGTGATGGGCAAGGATTGTGAAATACTAACATTGTGTTAACTTGCCTGATAATTTTTGTAGATGATTAAGTCAGGTGTTTATGGAAAGCTACCAGGCTAAGGTAAATCGGTTTGCAGAACAGTCATTGTGAAAGAAAAATATTTGACGAGATAAAAAGTAAAACAAGAATTGCAAGCCTTTGGCAGATGCCGATTTTATCACAACAAATAGATTAGTCATATAATTGCCTAGCTAGATTTTTATGGCAGGGCCTATAATTATTAGATGTTTCCTAATAATTCAACGAATAAGAATTAAAATTCTAATGATCCGATATTAAAATATTACGATATCTTGAACTCTATTACCGCAAGATTTTTATTTGAGAGACAGACAAAATAGCGCTATAGAAGAGATACATGGAGATACATAGTTTGCCACCCACATACATGCCTTTCTTCATAGGCATTAGCGACAGTGTGTGTCATATCAATGCCGTTTTAAAAAATTGTCTTTCATACATTTCCATAAGTATTATGACTTCCTGCAATTGTGATATCGTTTTCGTAATTATTCTATTTCCCGGAATTTTCAATGCAAACTTTTACAGGCTAATACTTCGTGTCTTTTGTTTGGTGACAAAAGACTAGACTTCTTTATTCACTCTCGTCTGAAGTCTGAACGAGTTGGGGAGCCACTCTTTGGAGTGCTCCAAACAATTAAGTCATGACCTAATTTACTTCTATGGTCCTTGGTAGATATCACTACCGTATTGATGTAGAATCAGCAAATTGTTGATCCTTTGTACCATGTCATAGTGATTACAGTATCTGCATTATCGAAAGGCCTACATTTTAAAAACTGTTTTTAACAGGTAGAGAAGATCCTGTCCATGCGTCGAGTTTCGTCTCGTTGGATCATCCGATGCCAGACGAGTACGAGATAATGCCATAATGCAAATACGGATGTATACGACGACATAGAAAACATCAATGTAACCGATCGTCATGTTTCGATACAGTTTCCGAGGCGAGAAGGACCTCTCCCCACACCCGTCTATGACCATCTATTGTCACAATCAAGGATACCCACCGTCTATAGCCCTATTGACAACTATCAACAGCCAATGGACAGAGAAGACATCGAGAGAAGTTCAGGTCTTATGCGAGAATCTTAGCAGTATTTGGACTTCGACATTTCGACAAGTCATTTGCAGATGAAAATAACGCCAGAGTCAATCTGGGACTCCCGGCTTATGTTCAACGCATTAATGAAACGGAGGAAGACTATCCTCCGCGAAACTTTTAAAATGCCTCTATTGCGAGAAAAGAAATCAATTGGTCTAGCATTACGTCATACGATTCTGTACACGAACTTTTTTCGTCTAACCTAAAAGTGAATGAAGATGACAGAAAAAAAGATATGCCATCATCGTATCTTAAAATTGCAGATGAACTAAACTAAGTCGATGGTCAGATATCCTAATGAACTATCCTCAACTACGGTATCTTCAATAATGCTTGGAATCTTGACTTGAGAAACATAACGAATCTTATGGGGCAGTGCACTACTCCGTCGTTTAATCTGTGCCAAACTATAACGACAGCAATCATGAATTTAGTTTAATTAATAACCCAGTCACGCTCACTGAGCGCATAGGTGATCTGCACTGTACATGTACGGTTCACTATTCAAAACTGGTGGAGACTGATGGGCATGGCTCATTATATGCGGCTGTCAAAGAGGATCCTGCGCACTTCCGACACAAACACAATGTGCCAGCAACATAGAAGGTAGTCTAAAGCGCACAGTGCAGATCTTCGCGTCGCAGTGTCAAAGACTTTTCATACAAGGAGGCTTCGAATTTGCCAACTTATTTCACGCTGCCACGCCAGGGAAGACGACGTGATGGCACTGCGAGTAATGATAACCTGCCTGATATCTCAGACTCGTTTGGACATCGGCTGAGGAATCCAACCACCGAACAAACTTGTTCTGATTATTTCTTATATAATAGACTTTCAAATGTAAACAGGCCTGTCATTCAGGCAGATAAGCTACAGAATTCTGTATTTTCTACACGTGCACCTCTTATGTATACCCGTAGACTCATAGAGACTAAACCACGGTGAAAATCGTTTGGAACGTCACACTTAGCTGCTCTCTGACTCCTCCTGATGTACTTACATGTATAAAGATGTATGTTTAGTTGTTTACGCTTAATCAAGATCGAATTGTATAATATTTGCCTCAACGATTTTATCGATGTTAATAGATTATGGGCTTATTATACTTATAGATAGGCTAGATTTCTTTATCTTCGCGTTTTGACTTTGAAAATGCGTAGAATAATAGATCAATATTACGATCCTACGATTGGTGGAAAACGAAAGCAGAAGATTAACACTAGGCCTACAGATTGGAACAGTTACAGCAAAATTAAAGCTATTCTTCTGAATTTTACACGGTGACGTTCTGCTCCGAAACTTACCTCAAAATCTAATGCAGTATCGTATCCGTATAAAGGTGAAACAACAATCAAAATAAGTTTTAAATCCGCAACGTCGTAGTTCAACGTGACAATATAATAAGGATAAATCTTCTGCGGCGGAAGATACCGCCACAAAATAAACGAAAATTTTACTTCTGCGGCTGTAACCTTTTGCGCATAGCATGCGCCGCACATGCAACTTGAAAACATCTTAAAATGGCGGACGTGTGGCCAGTTCAAATCTTTCGCCGAGGATTTGTCCCTGCTCAAATGCGTTACTTCCTATTATATTGGCGTCGTGAGGGTCGGTTAGGGTCAGGTTAGGCGTCGTGAGTGTCGGTTAGGGTTAGAGTCGTTTTTAGATAAAATGTGAAAAAATTTCCGCCGCAGAATACGTTTTCGCGGGTTGCGTGGCGGCATTATCCGCCGCAGAAGTAAGTTTTCGCGGGTTGCGTGGCTCCATTTTCCGCCGCAGAAGCACCACGCATATTATAAACGCTGCCCAAAGCATGCGCAATGGACAAGATCGATTACCATATATGGAAGACCTATTGCACACAAATGAACGCTAGCCAAGAGGCACAGGTCCACATCAATAATGAAGGCCTAACAGTAGCCTCATAATGCATGGTTATGAGGCAAAGTGCTATGCACCTTACCCTGGAGGCCTGGACTTTACCACAAGTTGAAGACAATCTTTGATAAAAGCAATACACCTACTGTTTCTGCATGACGAGCAACTTCTGTAACATTTCATTTATAATATCATAGGTTATGTTGAAGTGCCGCGTTTGCTGATACAATAGATAATGTTGAAGTCCCTGAGGGATCCTGTATACCTCGGGGCATAAAAAAAAATAATAATAATAATAATAATCATAATCATAATCATAATCACATGTTAATGGATATAATAATATATAGCCTAGGTCTTACTAGGCTGATGTTGAGGTAATTATATCCTAGCATGGCTGGATATTATGTCCTAGCCTGGGGTATTGTGTCTTGGGGAATTATGTCCGTATACCTTTGCAACTACTAACCTGGACACGGAAGACACTTATGAGAATGCATATTACATCATACATTATAAAAAATGCTGTTTTCTGGTTTTTCTAGCAACATATTCACGTACCGTTTCGTCGAATGAGAGCTCCCTCCAATGTCATTAATAAGCTATAGACAATAATGCATAATTAAGAATTTAATCGCTCTTCAGTCATGGTAGCCAAAGAGTTGTTCTATAAACAATAGCTTTGAAAAATTCCTTTCTGTTTCACAGCTCGTGATAGGCATTGTTAAGTACAGCTTAAGCGCACTACTAAAATTGGGGAACACTTCAATTAGGTGTTGCTCACAAATAAGCTGAAGAACTTCTGCGCATTGAATTTTAGAAGACATGTTTACTTTTTTCTGTGTTCTGGGATTTCCTGAGATGCACATTATTGTTTTCATGATTCTCCATCCATGACTAATCAGAGTCTCGTGGGCTAAAGGGATGACGGCCATTAACGGTGATTAAAACGCTGTCTGACACTGCTGGCAATCATAACAGAACATTTGTCTTGCTGTGTGCAGAATCGAATCCGGTTTGTGAGAGCAACATTTCAGCTGGCTACGACTCATTACTAGGGTGGCCCTTAGAAATGAAAGATCAAAATAATCTTGTGGCAGCCTTCCAATCTATTCCAATTATGAAGAAAACACTATGTGCAAAAAATCTTTGCAATTGGTCAATATTTAGGGGTGGCCCTAGAACTCTCAAGTTTTAATAATACGCGAATAAACTGCCAGAAGCGCCAGAAACGATCACAGGAAGAGCTCTCAGGCTGTACAAGCCAGCAGGTAGTTCAGGATACTGATTCCTCATCAAGTGATGCAGAATTAAGTGATGAAACTGATGCTGAATGTAAAGGAAAAAACCGGTGATACTAACACTAGTGACAATGAAGCATCTGCACCTAAACGAGCCAGATCCAATATTTTGTATCCTGGTCTGACGTCAGCTTTGGATATAACCAAGATTTCGTCAAGGAAACTACATTCGTTCTTAGCGAAGTGGCTTCCAGCCTTGGTCATGATGTCAGCACTTTGAAGATCAACCGAAATCCCAGTCAACGAGCCAGGGCAAGCAACAGAACCACCAAGTCGAACAGCCGTATAAGTTCCTTTAACCGTTCATTATGACGGAATGTTACTGGAAGATTTGACATCACGTGATACATTTTGATCGTTTTTTCCAGTTCTTATCTCAGGTGTAGGAGTTGAACAGTTACTGGGCATTCCAAAACTATCCTCAGGAACAGGCTCAACCCTAGAAGTCGTCCAGTGTTTGAGAGAGTGGAATAATCGGTATCAGGTTTTCGCTTTGTATTGTACCTATCAAATTATATAGCGCCTGACGCAATGCACACCAATCGGTGTGGAGGCGATCCCAGTGTGAGAGACCCAGAGAAAAGAAAGAGGTCTTGAGACAACGAAAAGAGGCACTTGGCCCACCAGTTAATACAGGAACGTGTCAAAGGAGGAAGCTGGTTCCGTAGTGCAGGGCCAACGAAGGCAAAGGCTCGCGTTTTAGCCATGGGCAAGCAACAGCTAATACGACAGGCTGTGACACAGGTCATCGCTCAGGTGCATGTTGCTTGATAGAGCAGGAACTGGATAAAGATCACCGTGGTGATGGCATGTCACCACCACGTTATTAAACTAATTGTTGGAGCTGCATTTCAAAAAAAACTTCCATTGGAACTTCTACTGAACCCGATAATCTTCTTTTCAAGAGGTTTCAAGACTACTGGCAATTCATTGAAAGCGACAAATTTCAGACAACCTCATCAGACCCATCGGTCGAATCTTTGGTGGCCATACACCTTTCTGACGTCCTGGAATTTGCTCATAAGCATTTGGCAACTGAACATCCAACGAGACAGTTACAGAGAATTTCGCGAGCTCTCAGTTGTCTTTCTTGGAGATGTTCCAGCTCGTGGAATTCGGTTTCGAATGCTTGGCGCTATGCATCGGGCACGATGGATGGCAAAAGTTATCTACACGATAAAGATGTGGTCTTTTCAAGAAGACTGCTGCAGAAGAACGCAGCATTCCTGATATTGCCATCTTTTCAATTGTTGTCTACTTGAGAGCCTGGATATCTTCGCCAACTTCACTCTCATGGAAGAACTTCTAATATACCCACATACAACAATTTCTGCTGCTACACGTAAGAAGCTTCATCTATGGTATCTTTCTGAAGAGCCTATTGGGCTTACCCTTTTTGACCCAAGAGGATCCAATGACTCTAAGAAACTGATGATTGCTGCAATGGAAGAAGTAGCTCCAGATCGTCCGCCTATAAGACCCAGTGTGAAGTGAGATGCAGTTTTTGGCACCAGAGGTCTCGAAAATTTCTGCACAACTAACTCCAAGAAACTGTCTCAGGTGCTTGGTATGCAAGAATCGAGCCTTTCCCGTGGTAGGCCCAGTGGTCTGGAACAGGCTCCTTCAGGAAATACGCCTGCTCCCTGGGACTCTTACTGAAGCTTTCTTTACTTAACTCAAAACTGTCCTTTTTCGCCGTGCTGGAGTCGGGAGCGCCTCTGAGTAGTCCTCTTGAAGGGGCGCTATGTAAATTTATGAATGAATGAATGAATGAATGAATTTATGAATGAATGAATGAATGAATGAATGAATGAACTAGTATATAATTATGTCTTAGCCAACTTAATGAAAGACTGAGTGACAGTGAATGTGCTGATTAACATTTGTTAAATTTTGTGATTCAAATCGCAAAATCGTATTACATAACAAATTTCAGAGCTCGAGGGCCACCCCTAAATGTTATACAATTCCAAAGTTTTTTGTCACAGAATTTTATTTCTATAATTGGCATGGATTGAACGTATGCCAGACTAAATTTTATTATTTTTATTTTTGGGCTGTATGCTAAGGGCCACCCTACTCATTACCTTATGGCATTAATATCTGGATGCGGTGCAGAGTAAATGTTTCGACTGTGGGTAACTGGAATCCAAGTATGGAGTGAATACAACACCACGAAGACAAACAGTTGATAAGAGATGATAGCGTTACGATTACTACAAACACTACTGTAACTTCTGTTTTGCATGTTTCAACCAATTCAATAGAAAATGGAAGTTACTTTTCTTGCATAACATTCTTCAAACCGTATAACGGTCCCATCAAAACTTCTGCTTCTAATATCCCTGACTTCAGATTTATCTGGAATTCAACGAAAATCATTTTACAAGAACACACGCTTTTCTCAGCCAAGGATCTTGATGTCAAAGATATCTCGATGTTACCAAAAAATAAAATGGCTACCAGCGTCACAAATGCATTATCTGATGTCATCGGTCCAAACTCTTCCAACAATTATTTGTGTAAGTATTATTTTCATTAGATTTTCTGCTACAAATAGACTGTTTTCAACGGGATATATTATGTGAGATGTAATTATGCAGCCAAACGTGTGCTCTTAGCTTTATGCTGTTCTTAAGTTTTACAGACTTAAACTTTTCCAGTCAGTAAAGGAGATCGAAAATTTTAGAAGGATTTACGCAAATCTTTGATTGATTGATTCGTTTATTGTTTTCTGTTTTTGCATCTCCGAATAACCTTCCACAGAATGAAGGCGATGACACAACTTGCAATGACAGCAACAAGAATACCTACGACTATTTTAACGATTGGAGGACTGTCATAACCTGTAACACCTAGCAAAACATTCTGAACTGCACCATTACTATGGAAACATTTGGTATGACAGAACAACGTTGCAAGTTTTGGTAACCAAAGTATTCATTTCTGATTTCAAAATGATCGCAACAGAAACATGTCGAATTGTCGATGACTGTTATAGACTACGAATCTATTAAACTTTATAATAGCCTACTGTACAGTCTACACTCCTGAACTTCTTAGTCGTCATTCATGGATCTTGAACTGGAATGCGATTTTGGAATTGAAGTCAGAAGCGACCATTGGTTGATGCTTTGTGTATGGGTATTACGACAATGATTAGACCGTTGATTTACAAGGCCAGATTAACCCATTCCTTTTGGCTGAAATGCTATGTAACACAACTTTAGCGTTTTAGGAGCCGCATGACTCCCACCAGAAATCCCATTTTGTGCGACCATCCCAGTTTGCAGGTGACGTCCTTCGCCAATAATATTTCCCATTCCTATCTTACAACGAAATGCAGGCGCAAACTATCTAGCGTTGAGATCTTTGGTATGCACGTATTTGGGAATGATGTGAAAAGATGCAGTATCAAAGTGTGAAATTTGACGGCATCATAAGCCTAGGCAAAGCAAAGAGGAAGAATACCAGTTGTCATAAAAAACCAATATTTCAGCGCATCTAAAAGTGATGGCAAAACAGCCTTCAAACAGGTTTTGTGTACACCTATTTAATTAGAAGCTGAAGGCACCGGCGATCCTTGCCTCATTCGTCAACAAAATTGCTCCTACATTAGGCTTTGGTCTAGTTTACTCCTATACAAAATCCACATAATCGGTCATTATTTTATACACCAATCATTTTTCTGGATAATCTTTATGTTGCGCAAGTATAGTCGTTGATAAAGTTATGAGATAAAGACTGGCATCCCAAGGATGTGATGTAGATGACTGCAGCGTACATATCAACTGTTACAGTGGCCTGTCTCTGGATTTTCTGATGTGTCGACCTGGCTTTTAAGGGAGTTTTATTCAAGGACATTATGAAAACGATGCTTGGATGACACTGGATTAGATTATGAGGATAAGAGTTTCTTACATCATGTAGATTTTTGATCCAGAGGCAAATATGTCCTCCTGTCCAATATGTGACGTCGCTGACGCTAAGTGTAGGCCATTTCATCGCAAAAAGCCTACATATTCATGAATAACTGCTAACTGTAAAAGCTTTAAAGAGCATTAGTAAATTTAACGATAGACCATAACACTCGATCTTTTACCTTGTCCTTGAGGTTCTGCATGAACGATTACATTAACCGTCATAGTTGTAAATGTGCAATTTTTATTCCTGATTGCACAGCTTGCTTGACAGATGAAACGTCCTGGCCTTTTGAACTCTATGACCCGCTCATGAGATTCTATCCAGTTAGTAGTGCCGTTGTCAAAAATCCACGACAAAGTGCATCCCTGACTATTAGAGTTGACAGAACAATTAACTTTGTCATTGACGGTTTTTGTCAGTTCCAAATGTTCACTTAAGACAGCTGAAAGACAGATTAGGAACGTCAATAAACCAAAACCAAGATAGTTCAATCTTAAAATTTGATCAGAAGCAAACTGTAATAAGCTAATTAAGCTTTGCGCTTTTCTTTGTCTAAACCTAGATGAAACTTGGTTTGCAGTAATCGGTTATCATTTTCTTTAAATATTTAGTTGTCAGAAGGTCTATCTATGAAAAACATAACAACGTGTACAGTTTCCTTGAAGTACTATACAATATAGTCTACTTTTACTATTTTCATTAAAATTTGCGAATCTCCCGCCTGGGAAAGCCCATCGACGACATTGTTTAAAGAAGTAGAGTTTTGCTTCATAATGTAAACCTGAACAACTACATTATCTTGTCCTTTAAAAATGTTGCTTTTAAGTTCTTCAAAACGTGAAAATTTAATGATTAAAATTGCAGAACCTAACTCAGCCATGCCCGACTACATGCAGGATCCGGAAACACTTCTATTATTATTATTATTATAACGTTGTCTTATTCAGATCAAAAATTGTTTGACAAACTTGTATTCCATGCTTACGCATTACTCTGAAGACGTCTGAAGTGCAGTTGTATTGTCTCGTCACTGATTGCGTTGTCTGGCAAACATAAGAGAAATTAGATTGAAGCTCAGATTCCATCGTCAGATTGCAAGTGTAGGTATTTCCTGAATCCGAGCATATCGATGAATTGATGGCGATGTTTTCACCGGTGTTTACCCATTGCAGTTCAGGTACTTGATTGCTGGTGTATCTGACGCTGCACGACAGCTGGACAGTTTCCTGTTGTAAGGCACAACTGTTAGGTGCGTCAACGTTCATGTTTGATTCGCAAACTGGTTCTGTCTCTGCGAATACCAACATTAAGGCTTGTATGAACCCTGAAACCTTGAATATCTGTATTACCTGCCTAGCAGTGCCTATGCCTCTACCTCTTGAAAGTCGCTGTATATTAATTATTACTTCAAATAATTAATTAGTAAATTCTTATGCATAATGCACAAGGTATTAAGTCATTAACCAATTGTGAATCGAACTCAGCTCATAAAGGTCACTATCCGCAGGGTTAGTCCGCTTAGATAGAAATGTTGCCTGTGGTGGATAAACAGGTTCCGCGACAAATCGTCTACAGACTTTTCGTATACGACACTTCGTCTACAGACACTTCGTCTACCGACACTTCGTCTACAAGTGTATCTGTATCCATTACGGCTAATCAACAGAGGCCATTTCTTATAGTTTCGCTAAAACGTGCTACATATTCTCAGGAGTCCAGCTTCTAATTACTGAAACGATTAGTTTCATTCATGCATCCAGCTTGGTTTCCGGCTTCTATTTACGGGAAAAATTATTTCGATCAATCCAGCTTCTATTTCAACACAGGAATGTTTTCATCAATCCCACTTCCATTTAGGGAAACAGTTTTTTCATCAATCTAGCTTCCATTTTAAAGTTACAATATCAAATAACTTTGTAGACGAAAAGTCGGTAGACGAATTGTCGTGACACCGGATAAACAATGCGATACACATACGTTGGAATCTGAGAACAAAACGAGTGAGCAGCACGAACAAAAACATGGAGAGAATTCCTAAACATGGGTCCAGCAACCGAGGAAGATTGTATGCCCAGCAAAGTTCTAGCTTTTGGTATGATCAAAGAAAGGCGGATGACCTTTTGAATAGTGATACGAGTGAAGAAGAAGGACTGATTATAAACAATGCGATCGGCAGATGCACTGTTTTATAAACCATGCAACCCAGTTGAACAGGAAGTCAATGCAACGACTTAGGTGTAGGGTTGTAAACCCATATCGTGATGTATTAGTTATGACTCCAGCCCAAGAGCTTTAACAACTCTGGAGTTTCTGCAAACTAGGTCAGTGATACCAGTCAGATGTGATTTGCAGTAATACAGTTACTAAAATCCAACTAGTGTCACTTTCACATCACCTACGCTCGTTAGTTTATACATTTATTTATGACAAAGAATAATTATAGCACATTTTCACCGGGTTGCAATTAATATTCAGCGAACAAGTAGGCTACTAAGTTTAACCTTGTCAGGACAAAGCGGGGTAAATAATTACCCCGGCTGTAAATGGATGTTGATTGCGGAGCAACTGTAGGTAGTTATATTTTGACGCTTCGTGTGTTTACAAGTTACAACCGATGACATATTCTGACAGCATAACCACCATGATGTCACGTTGTGGAAAAAATATTTGTAAGTCCAAAGTGTCATGGGGTAAAAATTTACCCCTTTTGGTCCGCGATGTCGTTATTTTTCGCACATAGAAAAATATATTTTTAAAATATCTGAGCATAGAAGTAACCTTAAAACAGAAATAAAGTGTTGAATTAAGTTTCAACTGTTGCATAATTGAGGAGAGTTTCCTTTCCAAGATGGCGGCCAATATGGCCGCCAAAATACAAAATATGCACATAGCAGTTCATAGGCAAGCTGGAATAACAAACGAAGTGTCGAATATAATACTTACAAGGTCATAAATTCGATCTATCATAGCGGCAATAGTATGGGAGTGTTACATTCCAAGATGGTAGTGAATTATGGCCGCCAAAACACAAAACTATGTGTATCTCAGATGAAAGGTAAGATACATTAACAAATAAATTGTCGAATTTAATATATTCAAGGTCAAGATATTTATTTAACGTAGTGGCAATAGTGAGTGAGTGTTTTATTGCAAGAAGACGGTCAATGTGGTCGCCAAAACACAGAAATGTGTACACCTGAGCTCATATTTTGCTTTTCGCGGCCATATTTGCCACCATCTTGAATAGTAACGTTCTCATACTATTGCCACTACGAAAAATCGATTCGTTGACGTCGAATGTATTAAGTTCAACATTTCATTTGTTACTTTAGCTTAACTTAGAGCTGAGACATGCATATTTTGTTTTGGCGGCCACATTGACCGCCATCTTGGATAGTATCATTCCAACGCTATCGCTACTGCGAAAAACTACATAATGACCTGAAACTATTAAATTAGACATTTCATTTTCTATTGTAGCTTACCTTTGAGCTGAGATACATATATATTTGTGCTTTGTCGGTCATATTGGCCGCCATCTTGGAAAGTAACATTGCCACGCTATTGCCAATATGAGAAATCTATTTCTTGACCTTGGTTGTATAAAACTAGACACTTCATTTGCTATTATATCCTACCTATAAGCTGAGATATAGATATTTTGCTTTTGGCGGTCATATTGGCGCCATCTTGGAACGTAGCACACACGCACTATTGGCACTACAAGAAATCGCTTCGTTAACCTTGAAACTATTTAATTAGACACTTCGTTTGTTAAGGTAACTTACCTATGAGCTGAGATAGACATTTATTTGTGTATGGCGGCCATATTGGCGGCCATCTTGGAAAGTAACATTCTCACACTATTGGTACTACAAGAAATCGATTCGCAGACCATCAAACTATTAAATTTGATACTTCATTTGTTACGGTAGCTTACCTGTGACTGTGAGCTGTGATATTACAAATTTTGGTGGGGTAAAAAATTACCCCTTTTGGGGTATGGTAAACGACGTATGGTAAAATGTTTTGGTCCTGCGAAGGTTAAGCCGTAGTAATAATAATTTATTTTCTTATTGTGTATTACTAAGACGACGCGTTGTAGTTATGAAGACTACAATTTTTGGGCAGGTTTAGGCGTTAATTGAAGGCAATCTAGAAAACTGTCCGTAATCACAGAAAACGTTGAACTTCAAATACCTAGAACAGTGAGATGCACTTCCTGTCCCTCTTCATTCTGGCTGTCTGGATCTCGACAGATATATCGTCCAGCGTCATCCTTGGCCACTGATTGAAGTATCAGATTAAACTGATTCCCGAAACTGTTCGCGTATTTCTCTACTCGGAACCGATCCTCGTAAAGCGGTTTGACTGTTCCGTAGGAATAAATGAATAAATATATGATAGGTTGTGGATATTGATTTGATCCGAAAAGCCATTCTACTTCCACCGATGTAGTAGAACAATTGAAAAACGTAGCGTCGTTGATTAAGGCTACCGTTACACTTGGTATCACAGTGATGGTTGCATTTATTGTGCCTGGCAAGTAGAAATAAAATATCGTTTATCGTCTCACACTAAAACCAATATAATGGAAATATTACAAAAATTTCATTAAACATCGCATAGTAAATAACTCAGAGGTGCCTTTTTATGTGAAACATCATGAAAAACTCTCTGAACAAACAAGGTTGAAGGCTAAAATTTTAACTTCAACCTAAAGATAATTTTCAAGGTTTGTGTAAAAGACGAAATATGCATAAAATGTAATGTGGACGTAGTTAATTCTAAAAGAGATTTAGCAAACAGAAAAATCATGAACAAGAAACAAAATATATTTCAGTAGCATAGTAGGCCTACTACTTCTTTAAAAAGAAATATGCTAGGGCCTACAGCTATGAATGAATGGAGCACAGTTGCAATTGTGGGAAACTTTGCAGATTTTAAAGTTAGGTCTGTTAACTTCGATTGTCAAATGAAAGATATTCAATTGTAGCCTAATTGTAATTCAACTGTAAGACTTAGTAACCGTCCGTTAGAAATTGCAGCCTATTTAAGTCATGAAATGCTGTGAAATGTATCGGAATGAAATAGACAACGCAAGATCTGGTCAGTAGACAATCTACAGTAGATCATCATACCTGTTCCCAAGAATACCGCAGACAGAACAATTAGTGTTATTAAACACGGCTTCATTTTGTCCATCTCCGATTTTCTGAAACATAAATATGGCCAAATTTAAAGGCAATAAAATAGTAGGCATACAATGGGAATTATTAATGTTAACTGTGGTATCTATAACGCTGATCAACAAGCATTTTGCTACCCTTTAACCTCTCCTTTTCCTACCACTCTGTTCCAGCCTCCAGGGTTAAGGAATGCTTGAAATAATATATGCCCTCTCTCTCTCCCTCTCTCTCTCTCTCTTTCTTTATAGCATATATATATATATATATATATCTATATCTATATCTCTCTATCTATATATATATATATATATATATAATTATATATCCGTCAGGCTTGAATTACTCCCTCCCTGCGAAGGGGTCAGCCACTCGGTTCCTTCTTCTCAACTTTTCTGTCAATAGTATCCTCTTTCTTCAATCTGAGAGACTTAAGATCTATCTCCATCTCTAGGCCTATCTCTATCTCTATCTCTATCTCTATCTCTATCTCTATCTCTATCTCTATCTCTATCTCTATCTCTATCTCTCTATCTCTATCTCTATCTCTATCTCTATCTCTATCTCTATCTCTATCTCTATCTCTATCTCTATCTCTATCTCTATCTCTATCTCTATCTCTATCTCTATCTCTATCTCTATCTCTATCTCTATCTCTATCTCTATCTCTATCTCTATCTCTATCTCTATCTCTATCTCTATCTCTCTGTCTCTATCTCTATCTCTATCTCTCTCTATCTCTATCTCTATCTCTATCTCTATCTCTATCTCTATCTCTATCTCTATCTCTATCTCTATCTCTATCTCTATCTCTATCTCTATCTCTATCTCTATCTCTATCTCTATCTCTATCTCTATCTCTATCTTGCTCCCTGTGCATGCAATTACTAAAGCAAACATGGATTTTGTAAAACTGGAATTGCGACAGTTGAAAAGAATGATTGAACGCAAACAACGAAACGGGACAATGCCAACATTTGAAGGTGACAAACTGATTGCTTTCACTCGTTTTATTGCAGAGTTTGATTAGGCCTTCTATGAACTAAACAGGCTAGCTTTAATTGCATGCACTATCCCAGTTACATCTGCTCAATCAGAGTGCTCATTCAGTTGCCTCAAGCTTATAAAGACACACTAGGGAACTACAATGCTCGATGATACACTGTAGATTGTCAGATGTAGCAGTTTTGTCGATTCCTGCAAGAGCTCGTTCATTGGATTTGGACTAAGTTGTAGAGAAATTTGTAGCTGCGTATCCACATTGCCGCATACAACTGACAGTAGGCCTCTAGGCCTAACTATTGTCTAATTGCATCTCATATGACACTGCATCTCATATGACAATTGCTCGAGTTACTTGAGCAATTGCGTAAACAATACCTGAATCAGTGGCCCTATTTGTTGAACTTTTTGATTTTGAAAACTGTTGTGCATGCTACCCAAAAGATAATTATTTTAGTAATGCTTCACTAAGTTCACTGAGATGTTAAAATTTGTTCTACAAATGTGAAAAAGCGTTCAGCTTCAGGAGGCTTTGCCCATCTGAGCCCTCTGACCTGACAAATATATAGTGCAGAGGGCGGACGTATGGCGAGCGCGGTAGCGCGAAAAATTAAATGGTCACCATGCATATGGTCACCATATAGCTCGCGCTACCAGGCTTGCCATAAATCGCCTCTGCACAGGTTACTTGTAGGAATATACTTACTTACTTTACTTACTTTAGGCCATTAGGGTTCCCACGACAGTTTACTCTGCTGAGGCTTTTGATAGGTTCTTCCGCCCATTACTGTCAGGCGTCAGCGTCAGGACGGTCAGGCACCCAGCACTATTCATCAGACGCACGCTCATCCTTGCCCTCGCCTAACTGAAGATTTCCTGCACAAGTTTTTATTCGAAAGATGCGAAAATGGAACTTTGTCACGAATTCATTAATTAAATGGCGATTATGGCGTACATTTCGGAGTCAATTGCCGTCAGTGCCAACCAAACCATCGCCTCTTTAAATGTTGCAAATAATGAAGGAATACAATTTCAATCAGGATTTCCAAATGCTTGCATTGTTCTGCGTAGGCTTATAATATCAAACTTCCTGTGTCTAACTACAGCGGTGAAAGATCGTTTATTGACCTAAGGCGCATCAAACATGCTTTAAGATCTACGATGGGACCAGATGGATTGACATATAAATTATAACACTTAGGCCTATGAATATTGAGTGTGATATTGTACAACGGTAAGATGTTCTGGATATTGTTGACAGTTTTCTATTATGAAAGCACGTCGTAAACAGTTTTATATTCATAAATATCTATTCTATAATTTAAATTTCGTCAACACCTTTGGTTGAACATATATTTGGGGCCTCCTGTACAACTTTGGAACCGCGCCTACAAAATGTTAATCCGGTCCTGCAGCTGGCTATGATATCACCGTCCCACAGTCCCACTACCACCACCGTCGCCACCGCCGCCGCCGCCATCATCATCATCATCATCATCATCACGGCACCTGCTCGTTTTATTACTTCGCAACTCTGCTCTCTAATATTTCTGCTAGACACTGGTGCAGCCAGGTTGTGTTTTTGGTCGGGTCTGTCTGTCTCTATTGGTACTCTTCCAAGAATCTCTTCTTCGCCTGCTTTCTTAGAACGGCTTGAAGGCTCATCTAACGCTTTCCTGAGCAGAGGTTAGCAATCAATCATCATAACTGTTGCCGTGGCTGTGTGTACGGCTGCTTCGGCCGCAATCGGGCTGCTGAGCAATACTGCTGCTTGGTGAGGTTGCCGATGAAAAGCTGCTGCTATTTCTGGTAACCTATCTCTCCGCGATCAGTGGGTTACTGGTTACAACATGCCTTACACCAACCTAGATTCGGTTGTTAGCATCATTAGAATACTCGGTGGCCTCTGTAAGGCTTAGTTGCATTACTTTATAGTTCCAAAACCTATAAAACTCATATGTGTGATTGATATAAAATATGGGCTTATGGCCCTTGCACATAAACGGATTTCTTTATCTTCTCGCTGGTTGTTGAAAATGTGTAG